>CM061140.1:119288559-119372030 GCA_030789695.1 Scilla litardierei
ACTTGGAAAATTCATATATGTTTAAGGGGAGAAGTTTGCATCTTATAGTCTCGTTTTATGTGGGAGCAATATAAATGCTACACTAGTGCAACGAGGCACTGTCCACAATATTACATACTTCATCTATAAGCAAAAC
Source organism: Scilla litardierei (assembly GCA_030789695.1). Classification (NCBI taxonomy): domain Eukaryota; kingdom Viridiplantae; phylum Streptophyta; class Magnoliopsida; order Asparagales; family Asparagaceae; genus Scilla; species Scilla litardierei. The sequence continues at coordinate 119,288,696 of CM061140.1, forward strand.
GAAATTTTATTTAAGTAATTGTAAAATGACATTCAAATAAAACTTCGTACAAAAGCAATCTAAAGATGAAGCAATATGTAATTTTAAATGCATAGACATAAAGATAGGGCTCAATCGAGCAGGTCTTCATTCTCGAAGTCTTTTGCAGTGAAATTCGTTGGCGGCTGAACAGCCGCCAAGTTTGTTTCAGGCAAAGACTTCTGGCTCGCCTGATACACAGTTTCTGGAGGTGGCGAGGAGTGCGGCAGTTCCTGGACCAACGTCCAGTCATGCCACATCTATGGAATTTATCTTCCCAGTTCTTCTTAGGAATTGTCACTTGGTTAGTGTTCTTACGCTTTCATGTGAAGTTTATCATTTTTCTGTTGTTGTTGTTGGTCTGGGTTGCTTCTCCTCGTGATGGCTTCATTACAGCCTTCCCTTTGTTCTTTCTAGCCTTCTTCTTGTTTTTCCAATTCTGGGGAGAAACATGTTGGGCTTCAGGGATAGGAGAAGTACCATCAGGACGTAATTTATTAGTGGCAATAAGTAAATCTCTATTTTGCTCTGCCCTGAGGCAAGAGATCAAATCAGAGAACTTCGTGAAGTTGCGTTCACGATACTGCTGCATGGGGATTGCATCTTTCTCGTGAAACGAGGTAAATGTCTTTTCCAACATGCGTTGCTCAGTCACTTCTTCAGCGCACAACTTCAGGCGTGAGGTGATATTATGAAGTGCAGAGTTATACTCGGCAACGGACTTATAGTCCTGAAGTCTGAGGTTTTCTCACTCATAACTGGCACGTGGTAATATTACATCAATTTGATGTTTATACCGTGCCTCCAGCGCTGTCCACAACTCAATTGGGTCCTCTACCGTAAGGTATTCGGCCTTTAAGGTCCGATCTATATGTCTCCTAATATAGATAATGGCTTTCACCTTATCCACATCGGAGACAGTGGTAGGAGTGTTGCTAGATGTAGCAAAAGCATCGGCCGCTGCTGGGGCCGATGAAGGAGCCAAAATTGAGCCAAGTAGGGCCATCGAACGCAAGTGGAACTTCAGGTCCACTCAACAACTCAGGTAATTTTTTCCTACAGCATCAAGAACTTCGAAATCGACGCTTACCAATTTTGCCATTTATCTATGCAATTTAAAATAAGCATTAATTAATTAAAATATAAATTCATGCATAACGAATAAAAATAAGTAAAATGAGGGGATCGGCCAGATACCCAAAAACGTTCAAAGTCCATAGTCCGATATACATTTCAAAAAGAAAAATACAAGTTGGAAACCCAGAATGGGTCCCTATATTTTGCAAATTTCATCTCCGTCTTCATTTGTCGGTACACCGGTCTTTATCATTAATACATTTAATCCTCACTTATAAATTCTCTCAAAAGAAAATAAAAGTGCAAGGAATATAAAAGGTATCAAACTTGCCGATCCCAAAAACACATTTTAACTTATATAAACATCCGCGCATTTTATAATATGCTACAGGCATAAAAGAAACAACCACACATATAACTCAGGCATATATAATATGGAAAAAGAGACTATAAAATATAATAATCTCTCGGACCACTGGGAGACGTCATACACTGTTATGTTAGTTGAGTAACGGTAGAGCGGTCGCAGGATCCTTAAGATAATTATATTTGGAAAAAATCCTAATATTCCATAAAAAATTAACAATGCAAGAGAGATATTGTACATAATATTAGAAATCTGACTAACTCGGCTACAGGCCCCAAACAAGAATTAAAAATGAATTATTATTATGAATGGGGCTGCAGGCCCATAAGTTAATTAATAATCATTTTAATAATTAATTTAATATTTGGGCTGCATGCCCATTTAAAAATTTAATTAACATATTCATTTTGCAATTGGATTAACTGAGCTGCAGGCCCAATTTAGGTTTCAAAATTAATAATTAATCTCAATGGGGCTGCTGGCCCATAAAACTTATATTCATTGTTATAAACTGGGCTTCAGGCCCAAATTAGGACATAAGATTAATTATTATTCTAATATGGGATGTAGGCCTATAAGCAAAATGAAAATCATTTTAATTAGCAATTAACTTGGGTTCTAGCCCAATAAGTCAAATTAAATTTTTATTAATATTTGGGCTTCTGGCCAATTTTGTTAGTCAAAAATAATTATTAAGCTAAATGGGGCTGCTGGCTCATAAAACCTATTTTCATTGTTACAAATGGGCTTCAGGCCCAGATAAACAGGCTATCTAATATATTAAATATAATTGAACACAAGCCCTTATACAAAATTTTTTAAGAGAATTTGAAAAGTTTTCCCAAACCCAGAATTTTACAGATCCCGTTCTCCCCATCCTCACGCGGCAGTACACAAAAGACCCCGTCTTAGTGCGCGGATTACAGAACCCCCCCTCTGCCCAGTGGGGGTGGCGTAGATAGAAACCCCCGTCGGGGGGTTGCCGGAATCACAGAGGCCCCCTCTCTTCGGGGGGTGGCCGATCGTCAAAAGCCCCCCCGGCGGGGGGGGGGGGGGGGGGGGTTGAAATCGAAGAGGCCCCCCTTTCGGGGGGCGAGAACGGCAGAGCCCCCCGCCGTCGGAGGGGGTCAGTGCGGGTCGGAGCCCCCCGTCTGGGGGTGGGCGGCACGCAACAGGGCCCCCCGTCTGGGGGGCGGCGCCAGACAACTCCCCCTCCGTCTGGGGGGCGGCGCGGGACAGGGCCCCCCGTCTGGGGGGGGGCGCCGGGATCCCCCCCGTCGGGGGAAGGGCGGCCGAGATCCCCCCCGTCGGGGGGGGGGGGGGAGGGCGACCGAGATTCCCCCCCGTCGGGGGGGGGGGAGCTGATGGAGCGGCAGCGAAAGGCCCCCCATCCGGGGAGGACGGCGGTTCAAATAAAGGCCATCAAAAAAATTGGAGATTGCCATCGGTGTGCCATCAGGGGAGGGAAGATGAACAGTTTGTTGGGCTTATAGGTTTTTCTTATTTTTTTTCCTTTTTATTTTTATTTTGATTATTATCAAAATGGTGCAGATTAATACAAGCCTATAGAATTGGCTATGTAAAATCTTAGCTTACTATATTTTGTAGGTATCTACGTGGTCGAAAAGAAATGACCTCTAGATCAAAGATCTTGGGAAGATCTAATAATAAAAATCCGTAGATAGTTTCGCCCCGATACGCTCCAAAGAAAAATCCCCGCAAAGATTCTCCGCAACAATAGACTCCTTCTCGCGTAGGGGTTTAATTTTTGAGAGAGACGGGATGAAAAGCTCAAAGAAATTAAAGCAAACGTGCTGATAACGTGTTGAAGAATAAAATAATCACTCATTAGGAGTAGCCATGGCATAAGCCATGGCTCTCTATATATTCATTGAAATAGGATTTAGGAGTCCAAGGGACTCCCCACTAACTTAGTGGGGAGTAATGGTGAGATGATGAGGGAAGGGAGGCCAACGGCCTCCCTCAACTCACAACAGTGTGCCATTATTCATAATCATATTTATTTGTAAGCACAATTGCATGATCAGATATCAATGTATGAAAATGATAAAACATTTCATTTTTAGTAAGTATAAAGCGAGTATGCTAATTGTGTGGATCGGCTAGTCAACCACAAAATAAATAATGTCAACAGTCCAGATTATACAGTCACTTTTACATAAATGAAAAAGTACAACTTTTGAAACCGAGTGAGTCTCATAATAATCTTCTTCATCAGGGGGTGGCCTCCGCCTCCATGGAAGTAGCCATCGGCCTTGGGTATTACATTATATTCCTCACTACATTTTTCTCTCATAAAAAATAAAAGTGCAGGAAAATAAAAATGAGACTGAAGCCGATCCAAAACCACAATATAGACATTGATGCAAAAATTGTGCTCATAACATCTTCATCACATATCAGACATGTAATATTCAAATGATATGGAATTTAAATATTTCAGACTTAATAATTAATTTGACCACAACGTCATACATCGTTAGGTAACTAACGGTAGAGCGGTCACAGGATCTGCATATTTATTAAGCAAAGCTCACAAAAATAAGCCAAACATATCCAGAAGCATGTCAAATAATATGTGATATACATCAGATAATTATAATTCTAATAGTAATGAGCAACATAATTAATAATCATGTAATTATAATATAATCAGGGTTATATGCTCACTAATAATACTTGTTGTATGTCTTGAATTATGTGACATGTCCCTGAAATCTCTTGTGAATACATCCTAAAAAGGATTTTTTTGGAGGTCTGTAGTAGAAGATAAGGATAGGCTTGAACTCGTAGCCTACCACTGACCTTATAGGGGTTGCGGTGGTGGGGGGGTGAAGCCCCCCATGGTATGGACCACGTCAATATGGTCTTGTTCAGAAAGAAATTTGAAAAACTGAACAAATCCACATAATTTAATTATTTATATTTCTCCTTTCCCTTGCCCACTTTTTTTCGAGATGGGTTGAAGCCCGTCTCGCGGGTGAGCTTGGGTGGCCTACCCGGACCATTTATGTAATGGGTTACGAATTTCTGGACGTCGCAAATGGAGGCTGCATTCTGTCGCCAAGCAATGGGGGGTGGTGTGGGGATGGCCGTCAATATTTTTGTTTTTTTTCCTCAGAGGGAGGTGGGCAGCTAGAACGTCCGTCGACCATCACCGGGGAGCATGTGGCTTCTGGCCACTACCCCTCACCTGAGTGAGGCAGGCAGCCATATCTGGCCGCTGCTCCAGGTGACCTTTTTTTCACGGCATGCGGCTAGATCGACCATCATAGTGCAGCCTGCTCGGCTGCCACCCTTGATTGGCCACTACTGTACGACTTGATCGGCCGCAGCCTTGCGGCCTGATCGGCCGTCGTTTTTAAGTTTTTTATTGTTTCAATACATGTTCTGATATCAAAATATAGATATATGGCACTATAATCATGATTATGATAATTTTAAAGGAATAAATTTGTAGGAGTACCTTAAAATCGAAAGGATCACTTCAATTTCGTCTTACTCCTACACGGAAACTTTCTTTGATCCTTTGGCTTCCAAGAATCAACAATCTTTTGATCATTGGTCTCTGCAAAAGATTTTGTACCGTAATACCTCTATATCAGGGAATAGCGTGCTGATAACGTGTTGTAAAGTGCTTTCTACGGAAGCATGTAGATCTTTATTTATATGGGCGAGTTCATACAAAGGTAGGATACATGGTTTGTAACATTATAGACTATTCATAACATGCTTTGATTTATCATAGACAATAATAAATTTAACTAAAATCGATGATATTTAGAAGATTGCATTTTTATTAAAAAGCATGCGCATTTTACAACCACTCTTTTTTGTTGTATCGTAATCACTTATAAATTATTTATTTAAAACACAAAGGTGTAATCAGATGCTTAAATATTGATCTATACGTTATCATAATATCAATGGTTATTATTGTGTGTACTAGGTGTGTTAATTATTCATGCTTTTCATTTATAAAATGTAATGTGACACACTTTTTTGGGTAGTAAGAGAGGGGATTCACCCCTAAACCTCTATTCAAATAAGTGAAAGAAACTACAAGGAAATATTATGGGCAAAGCCCACATCTACGGCATCAGCCAAAAATACATATTCAATTGAGAGGGTGGTTCCTCAAGAGAATGAGTACCACGAGTACAAATAACTACATAATTTGGTAACCAATCCACACATCCATTGGATTCACAGTAAGAGCATTGGAAGGTAACTTCCCATTGTATATGTAAAATATGCTTACATCTTCTGGCCAAAGGATTCTCTTGTGTAATATCATCAAAGGGTTTACTGAGAATTGACACCAAAACCAGTTAATCAACATTTGTAATGATTCTCCAATAATCCTATAACAAAGCCATGTTCATCCCCTCAAAGAGTCCATATAGTTCTACTTGCACTCTGCTAACCAAACCTCCTTTCCATTCACTCAAATAACCCCATAATAATTCTCCACAGGCTGCTGAGTGTGGCATTGCTGCAACATCCATGTTTAGCTTCGCATATCCTTCATGCGGTGGCTCTCATGTAATTAACTTTTGGTATTTGGATTGAAGGGAGCTCGTGGTTGTGCTCTGCATAGCATCATTTACATTGATCGCGTAAGATATAATGGTTGCTGGAGTAACTAAACGATAGGAGACATTTGGTTCAAAAATCAACTTATACCGCCTATCCCACACTGTCCAAACCATGACACCCTAAAGCAGCTCCCACGGAAGATTGCAATTGATAGGATAAGTATTTGACATGTTGTTGGTTATCCAAATATCTAATGAATCATTGAAGAAATCAGACAGAGATGAGTTAGGCATAAGCCTGTTCCAAATAGCTCGGGGAACACAATCCCGTACGATACAAATTTCTATTTCCACGACATTGTTGCACCACATACACCAAGGGAAGGCCCCAAATAGCATATATCTCTTCTCATTAGTGAACCGTGATTTATGATGGAGTTTCCAAAGGAAAACTCTGATTCTTTTAGGTACATTCCATCTCTAAACCATATTCCAACACCTTTGTAGATTAGGCGTGAGATGCTCTATTAGCACTTTATGGGCATCCTTTACTGAGAATTTCATAGCTTTAGGCCCCTAAGCAAAATTATCATCATCGGCATCAGGTTGTGAAGGCTCAATACAAGCTATTTTATCCAAGAAGTCCATATGTAGCAACTATGATAGCACACGCCAATCCCATTCAACTTGTGCTAAAACAAAGTTATTCGGACATTTGTCCTCCAACTCCATCGGTAAATTCTGGGTAACATAATTCCTCAAATAAACCCCTGGTTGAACCCAACAATCATTTAAGAAATTAATTTTATTACCTTTGCCTGCCACCCATTTTAGATGTGATAAGGGCATCTTCCACATCCCAGCTAAGCCAATTTGGAGTCCAAGTTCTTAATACTCACATCCCTTTGCCAGTTTCCCCCTCTTCCATATTTTCCATACAATAGTTGGACCCAAGTGGCATTAGGATTATGCGTTTCATGCCACATGGTTTTAATAAGTCACGCCTCATTCATTTCTTTGATACACTTGATTCCAAGGCCACCATTAGATCTTGGTGCACAAATTTTATGCCATCCCACTAAATGCAGTTTGTGTGTCTCATTGTCATGTTCTCATCTAAAGTTTCTTTTCCTTTGCTCGATAATGTGACACATTTTTCTTGATAACTTCTCACTGACCATTTGGGATAAAGGCTGGCTTTGAATAGTAGATCGAGCAAGGGTAATTCTTCCTGCCATAGAAAGGCACTTTTCCTACCAACCACTCAACCAACTATCAATACGATTCAAAAGTTCCACAAGTTTTTCTTGTTGTGCCCATTACTAATGTTGGTTCCCAAAATCTGCCCAAATTTTACTTCCTTTGAAAGTTGCAAACTATGATAATCTCATCAGCTTTAGGATTTGTAACATTCTTAGAGAAGATAATACAAGACTTCTCAGCATTGATCACTTACTCCGATGCCCTCCTATACGTCCCGCGCATTTCATGATACTAGCTATCTATGTATTGCTTGCCTCAGAAAATAAAATCAAAAGTCCTCTACAAACATGAGGTGAGATATAGCAATCTTGTTTCTCCTAACCACCATAGGTTTCCAATTTCCTTCATGTACCATATCATAAATAAGATGGAAAAACCTTTACATACACAAGACAAAAAAGGCAAGGAGATAGCGGATCTCCTCGCCTAATACCCATCTTAGGATAAAAAGTTTGCCTTTGCTTTCATTCCATGGGATAGAGAACGAACATTAGACAATACACTTCATGATTACCTCCACCCAAAGGATTAGAGATTGGGCCACCTTCAAGGTGTTTTCAATGAAAGACCACTTAAGATGGTCATAAGCTTTTGATAAATCAACCTTAATAGCCATGTATTTCTTACGTTTTCCTTTCATCTTATGCATGGAATGCATAAGCTCAGAAGCTATCATGATATTGTCATGAATAACTCTACACTTCACAAAGATTGCCTACGAGGGAGATTTATATAAGGCATTAGATTACGAAAACGATTCACGATTACATTTGTAAGACCTTTGTAGATAACATTGCATATAGAGATTGGTCAAAAATGGTCCATCCTCTCTAGTTGTGGTACCTGGGAATAGGTACCATCAATGTTTGATTTAAATCAGTCACATCCATTTGCCAGCAAAGACTTAATGAATAAGATCACATAATTGGAGACCAATGATCCTCCAGTAATTTTGATAGAACATGGCGTTAAATCCATCCATGCTTGACATCTCAAGAGCTCCTATATCAAATATGACCTTTCTGATCTCAGAATTATCAAGTGGTTTAAAGCGATCCTCTAAGAGGCTCTCTTGCCAACTGGGAAAATAAGTAGTAAAGGAAGTAGACATACCAGCACTATCCTCAGACAATATATTACAAAAGAACACCATATTCATGCCACAAAGAGCCTGATCATAAGATCATAATCAATCCAATCACCATTATCATTCTTAAGTGCCATCACTCTGTTGCGGTTGCGTCTCCTAAGTGTTTTAGCAAGAACTAATGATGTATTATGGTTGATATCCTTAATCCATTCAAAACGAGATTTCTGATGCCACGTGGTCTCCTGGTCCATAAGCCATTCAAGCTCACGTAGCAGATCTACATCTAGGGTATCTAGAAACATATTTTCTTCCCTATTAACAAATTTTTGGATCCCTTCTAATCTTGCCAGAACTTTATTTTTTTATTCAAAAGATATTTCCAAAAACTTCTTTATTCCAATCCTTTTAAGGTTGTACAATATCTCCTACCACACATGGAAGATCCACATCCCTATTCCAATGGCTATGTAAAAACTTCCAGAATGCAGGATGTTTCAACTGTTATTTTTCCGGGTTTAAACATCTTGGGCTTGGACTCCACTTTGGTAAGATATTGTCCGCTCTGGGTCCGCCACCCGCACGGTTTTAAACACGGGGCTTTCCCCCAAAAGGCCTCTTACCAATGGAATTCCCAAAGCCACTATTTAAACCCACGGATCCCCCACTTTGGCCGATGTGGGACTATTCAAAATCCCAACAATCCTCCCCTCGAACTAGGACCATATCATGAGCCTCCCCTCGAACGATCATCCAAACCGCTGCCCTAACTAAGCTCCGACCAAGCGTACTTCATTTGGCTGACTCCCCGTGGCTAGGAAGGTCCATCCACTTGATGGCGTCGAGCCACTTCCGCTTGCGCCGAGCTCCGCCTCCGAGCTATACCCGCGAGGCCTTGCCTCCGAGTTGAGAGCTCTCCTCCATCAGCCTCGGCAGGCCGTGCCCGAGCTCTCCTTCAGCTTGGCACATGAGTTCGCTCCGCCCTGAGTATTGCGGACTCCCATACGCCAGCATCCCACTATGGATCCGACTCGGGCTCGTCACGATGGGTATCATTCTGTTCGACATCTGGAGCGCTCCGTCCTTCTGTTCGGAAAAGCCGAGCGCCCGCACTGCTCGAAAACACGCCGACTCCCATACGCCGGGACCAGAGGATCAAACACTTCGGCACAACTGGGTCCGGCTCTGATACCATGTTATTTTTCCGGGTTTAAACATCTTGGGCTTGGGCTCCACTTTGGTAAGATATTGTCCGCTCTGGGTCCGCACCGGCACCCGCACGGTTTTAAACACGGGGCTTCCCCGCCAAAAGGCCTCTTACCAATGGAATTCCCAAAGCCACTATTTAAACCCACGGATCTCCCACTTTGACCGATGTGGGACTATTCGAAATCCCAACATCAACAGCATAGCCTTTACACGAAAGGGCCTTCTCTGATGACTTTAAGTTGGATTATGAAAGAAAAATAAAAATGGGTGATGATCAGAATAGATTCTTGGAAAGAATTTTATATGGGCCTCCTCAAATCTATTTCTCCATTGAAGATTACAAAGTTCCATGTACAGACATTTGTACACCCTTTAAAGCTCCTGAAATGTAGGACCACGCTAAGTGAAGAAAGATCCAAAAGACTGAATGTCCTTTAATGCACAATCATGAATCCACCCAGTAAAAGAAATGCCACCATGTGATTGTGAGAAAACAAAACCTTCAGATTTCTCGTGGCTCCAGAGCATGTCATGTAAATACCCTATTAACATCCACGGCTCCCTAACTCTCTAAGCCCATACATCAATCTCTTCCTGAGCCATAGCATGTGTTAAGACCTTAAGATCGGCCCAGTCGATCAAGGCCCGTATGATCAAGGCACAAGTAAATAGCTCGCTGAATCTCCTTAATGATAGCTCCGAGAAGAAGCCCGCTGAAGCTTAGAGAAGCTCGCCGAGGTTTAGAGAAGCTCACCGAAGTACAGAACAGCCCGCGCCTGCAGAGTGGCAAACTTGTCAACCGAATCAAAGAGAAGAGCCCTCCGGCTGATCACACACGATCTAGGCCAGCTCGCCCCAAAGGTAGCTCGCCTGGTTCTCCACACAGAAGAAGCACGCCCAAGAAACGTCTTGAGACTTCAGGATGGAAGCGACCTGCCATAAATATCACTGAAAGTTTTGCCGCCTGACAGTTTCACTCCTGACAACCTGACAATTGCGCACCTGACAGTTTCAGCTCTGACATTGTCGGCCTGATCTTCTGACACCTTGACATCGCCAACTTAAGCTAAAGCAACCGACACCAACAATCCTCCTAACACTGATGTGTCCATATTTTACATATTTTTATTGCATCATTACATATCATATTCGCCTCCAAAACCCACATTTTCTTATATTATCGCACTTCCAACGCTATACGAGTTTTGTATACTTTGTGGATTTTCAAGAGTTTTGGAGCGAATTGGAGCTATTTAGGGACATGGACACATTTGACACGTCCGGGACCTCATTGGCGAGGTTCCATGAGAGTTCGTCGAGGCAAGGAGGAAGATTTGAGGAGAGGAGGAGAAGAGAGCGATAGATGAAGATCCTACCTCCAGCCCATGTTCAGTTTCCCAGGCCACTCGGTCGAGTGCTGATGCTACTCGACCGAGCTGACACGCCGATGATGCCGAGGAAACAGACACACCTACTCGACCGAGCATAACATCTAGCTCGACCGAGCTGTATTCAAACAGAACGCCTATATTGGACTTTTCCCCGAGTGCCCTAGCTCGACTGAGCAGATCGGCTACTCGACCAAGTAGTCCATATCAGCCAGAGCAGCAGAAGCAGCAAAGCGGAGCCTATGTCAATCGACCGAGCAGGCGTCGCTACTTGACCGAGTCGCGTGATGCGACCAGCCAAGTTGGTGGGCCCAAGTGCCCAGATTTTCCCAGATTTTAGGGGATCCCTACCCCTTGTATTTAAGCACGATTTTTACCCTATTTCTATGGAAGACTAGACTTTTAATATTTCCCTTAGTTTTAATTAAAGTTTTTGGATTTAGAGAAGTTTTTGGCACCGTTGCTGGGGAAGGTAATGCTTTTACTTGGGTTATTTCTATATTGAAGAATTTGTTGGCAAATCTTACTATCTCTTATCTTTCCATCATTTTTTCTATTTTTACGCTTTTGTTACTAATGCTTCTTTCCAGCCAATATTCTTTATAAGAAATCAATTATAATGGAGATGCAAGTGCACTGGAGCAGTGATTCTGATAGTGACTCAGATGGGTTTAGCTTCTCTCCATACCAAGCATATGGTCTTCAAGACTCATATGTGGATGGAGCCATGGTCGAATGTGTAGCGAGAGAGCTACTAGATGCAGTCTGATTCATCGAAGCAGGAACCTATGCGGCAGGTAATGAGAATCAACAGATGGTAATGAATCATATACTGAATAATGTCTCTGATGCATGTACCATTAAGGATGACATCCATATTAGATTTGAAGCAGACGTGATGCATCTCTGTGCTATTGAAACGCTACCATTTGACGCATATTGGAGAGTGACGCATCAAATCGAACCACCGAATGAGTCCCAGTTCTTGAGTATAATGGAGAGCGTGGTGACTGACGTATGGACCAACGGCCCGGTAGAGTTCCCTGCAGAGGATCCAATTGTCCAAGAGCTCTTGATCTTTATTGCGAGCATCTTCAAAGATGCAGAGTCCTTGGATGGCATCCCCGTCTCTGACGGAGTCTCCGTACGATACGAGGGAGACACTCTATGCTTTTATGGTGACGATGTCCTCCAAACCGAGACCTACGAAGACTACGTCCATGGGGAGTACGTAGAACCCGAACCACTCCAAGGCGATATCGATCAGGGAAGCCTTCTTGACTCTACACCTGATACTGCGTACGCATCTAAATGCTCTATTCCTATTGACAGGTGCACTATGGAACCTGATCCCATGGAGATGGACTACGCAGACGTCTGCCACAACGCACCGTCATCACCTTACTCATCTTATGAATCTACCAACGAAGAATTCCCAGTATCTGAACCAGCAGTTGAGGATGCATCTTTTTCACAGGCGAATGATGATGGGAGTACAACACCCCCTCAGGTAGAACTTAAACCCCTTCCTGCGAAGTTAAAATATGCTTTCTTAGGGGAGAACTCTACCTACCCTTTCATCGTTAGTGCCTCTCTGACCGAGCCACAATTAAAAAGCCTTCTTAAAACCCTCAGAGCTCATAGGGATGTGATAGGGTATAGCATTGCCGACCTGAAAGGCATTAGCGAAACCATATACACCCATAGAATACACCTCGAGGATAATGAAGCTACTTCCTTTGAGCTTCAAAGGTGATTGAATCCTAACATGAAAGAAGTAGTGAAAAAGGAGGCGTTAAAACTGCTAGAAGCCGATATTATCTATCACATTTCCGACAGTAGATGGGTTAGTCCCGTTCAGGTTGTCCCCAAGAAAGGGGGTATGACTGTTGTGAGGAACGATAAAAACGAATTGATATCCACTAGAACTATCACTGGCTGGCGAATGTGTATTGATTATAGAAAACTCAATAAGGCCATTAGAAAAGACCATTTTGCCCTCCCATTCATTGACTAGATGCTTGAGCGACTTGCCAAGCATAAATATTTCTGTTACCTTGATGGGTATTCCGGATTCTTAAAAATCCCATTGCATCGTGAGGACCAAGAAAAGATGGCGTTTACATGTCCTTACGGCACCTTCGCATACCGAAGAATGACATTTGGATTATGTAATTCGCCCGCGACATTTCGAAGATGCATGACATCTATTTTCACAGTCTTCATTGAGAACATAATGAAAGTTTTCATGGATGACTTTTCCGTCTATGGCACCGACTTTGATGCTTGCTTAGCAAATTTGTCTAAAGTTTTAGAATGATGTCATGATAATAACTTGACTTTAAATTGGGAAAAGTGCCACTTCATGGTGACATAGGGAGTGGTACTTGGCCATATTATCTCCTCTAAGGGGATTGAAGTTGATAAGGCCAAAGTTGAAGTCATCAAGGACTTGCCGCCCCCACTAATCTTAAGGGTATCCGTGGTTTTCTAGGCCATGCGGGATTTTACCGTCGTTTTATAAAGGATTTTTCTAGCATTGCTATCCCTCTTACGGAGCTCCTTGTAAAGGACGCTCCTTTTGTGTTTTTTGACGCTAGCTAGCTAGCTTTTAACAGGTTAAAGGAAGCTCTCATCTCAGCCCCTATTATACAACCACCGGATTGGTACTTACCTTTTGAGTTGATGTGCGATGCAAGTGATCAAGTGGTTGGAGTTGTTTTAGGCCAAAGGAAAGAGGGAAAGATTCACGCGATATTGTCACGCCCCGCTTCCCAAGAATGTGGAGGCGAAGCGTGAGAAGGTCCGCTCAGACTTGAAGCTGCAAGCTCCAAGCCCGATAAGCGTCAATTAACATTAAATTGGCAGGTCCTTGCAACGCGATACAGAACAAATATAATAATAAAGGAAATGAGACAAAAGACAATCTCAGAATATCCATCATATTAAATTCCAACATCACAGAAAAGCCACCAGGCTTAAAGAGAAAAGAATCTGAGGGCCCAAACATGGCCAAACAAAAGTACAAAGTACAACAAAGGTGCCACACACCGACAACTAACAGGAATCCTAAAACGAAAGGAAACAACGAGATCCTAAGAAAGGACACCGGTATCTCAAACTCCTCGTCAAACAACAGGATCGGGCACGAACTCCACGAACTCGTCGCCCTCAACAACAATCTCTGGCTCGGCAACTAACATGCGACACCCAAAGAGAAAAGGGCACATGTCAGCAAGTCTAAAAAGACTTGGGCAAGGAAACTGAAAGGAAGGTAAACTAGCAACCTAGCAGTTATAGCATGATGCGTGGCAAGTATAGCATGGAAGTAACAAGTGAAGTACAAGTAGCAAGTAACAAGTGGTAGGTGTGACATGTATTGTCAAGTAACAAGTACAAGGGATCGCCCACACACATGTGAGCGCCCTATTGCCCGCAGGCTGTGTTCAAGTACAAGTCAAGTAAATCACGTCAAGTAAACACGTCGTGCACAGAGATTCCGCCTGTTGGCTAGAGTGGCTGATCGGGCCAACTCCTAAGCTCAAGTGACCGTTTATCTCTACCCCTCCCACGTGTGTCGAGCCAGGGCATTACCCCCGAACACGGAATGCTCGCTTCTGCAACGCGAGTCAGGAAGTGTGTTTCACGATGGCATAGGGGTGCACCTAGCCTCACGGATTCGGGCGTTGGGGTTAGCAACTCATTTAGCCCGCTTCTTGAACACGAGCCAGGTAATGTATGTAACACGTATGGCATAGGGTTATGCCCACGAAAAGTGGGTGCCTAGCCGGAAACAAGTAGATCGGGCATTGGCTATCAACCAACACATGGCCCGCTTCTGGAACACGAGCCAGGAAACACAAGTATTGTAGCGTGTGCTACGAATGTGACATTCAACATGGATGGCATGTAGTAAGGCGTACAAATAAGGAATTAAACATGGCAGTTTAATATGCATGAACAACAAGTTAAAAGGGTTGGATCTAGCTTCGTTATCAAGCTACATCAATTGAGGTGACGGATCTAGTTTCGTTGTCAAACTAGATCAAATAGGCGTCTAGGCGGCTATCATTTCACCGTCTATTCTCTTTTACGCTACAACAAGCAAATGGCCTAAAACATGGCCTAAAACCTAAGTGGCAAGTTTCACTTGCCTAGCACTGAGGATGACGATCAACGAGGCCGTCACACAAATGCTAATTACGGAGATGAGATCGCTGCCATGGCAAAAATATATTAGAACAACATCCAACCTAGTTTTTATTAAGGTTTTATAAAAACACAAATGGGTTATGAGAATATCATAGAATCGAGTTATTACCGAATCATTAGCGGAAGAACGATGCCGAGCAAACACGGCGACGGAAGAAACGATCCGGAGAACCTACGGTTCAGATCTGGAAAGGGGGAGAAATCTGGAGAAAATGTGATTTGGGGGATTTTTGGGGGTTTTCCGGCAACCTAGAGGTGGTGGCCGGCCAAAATGGAGAGGGGGAAGGGCTCTTGATGAAGGAGGAAGGCTAGGGGAAGATGGATGGTGATTTGGGGAAGAAGGAGGCTCAGGAGAAGTGAATGAAGAAAAGAAAACGTTTGGGGGGTTTAAATAGGAAAAGCTGGCGGCTGCCCAGAAATTAGGGTTTCAACACTGATTAGTCGGTCAAAGAAGAGTTACTGACCGACTAGTTTAGCAACTAGTCGGTCGGTTGATCAACTGTGACCGACTAGAATCAAACAGCGAAAGAAGGGGAAAATCTGGGAAGTGAATTAGTCGGTCTGTGAAGGCCCGTCGACCGACTAGTTTGGAATCTAGTCGGTCGGTGAGTGTTCATGAACCGACTAACGAGGAACATTAGCTTAGGTAAAATAAATCAAAGGAACTAGTCGGTCTGAGAGCAAGTTCTGACCGACTAGTTTCACATCTAGTCGGTCGGTGATTGTTGTTAGACCGACTAAGAGTAAACAGTAACTCATGTACAGTAGATTTAAAGAACTAGTCGGTTTGAGAAGAGTTCCTGACCGACTAGATTGAATTCTAGTCGGTTGGTACGCCTTCTCGAACCAACTAAGATGCACTAAAAGTGCCGATTCGAATCGCGGAGCTTCGGGAAGATTCCTATGGCTTCTAAGGTCACTCTAATTCTAAGATATGAGCGATTTGAAGCTCGTCACGAATGACTTACTCCAAACCCAACGATCGAAGGAAGAAGCTAGAAAATCACAACGAACGAATGAAAACGAAAGCCACGGAGACGGAAAATCACACCCAAGGAGAGAATCCACCAAGCATATATTTTTAATATAGATAATCCAATTACATGAAAACCAGTCGTTACATCCTACCCACCTTAGAATAAAGTCCGTTCTCGGACTTTCTAACATATCTAGTCGCTCTAGTAACTATCCCAAAAACATTTCACGTCATACTTTAAACCAAGGGTAGTCATTGCAAGTGCTTATATATATACACTAGATAGTCAAACATCATCACTACTAACACGTTTTCATTCAAGCACGTTACCCTCTTATACCTATCATAGCCATTCATACTCAAACACGTATTTCAATCATATATATACATCCATTACATAGCTACTACTTACCTAGCACAACAATAGTTCAGATACTCACTCATATATAGGATTAGTCTCACACCATCAAAATACAACCATCGCTCTACGTATAGATAGCTACCTATGCATCGAGCAACTATGGGTACATTACTCCCTAATATTTCCTAGTACACATCCAATACCAAACACATCGACACATGTAGTCGCACCGCACCATTATTCAAACAAGTCTTACTATATCTAATACATATTCACCACTACCATAATTTCACAAATATAGTCATTCAAGCGCACGTAAATATTTCACCATATCTTCACATCACATACGGACCTATAACTATACTCACGACACGCCAAACATATCATAGTCACCAAAAATTATAACTAGACACATACTTACCCGTGCATGGTGCACACCCATACACGCTAACATTTCATCCGTGCATACCAATCATACATTATATACTCAGGCATAGAAACACATATGTCAATACATATACACACCTAGTTTAGCTAGCACACATACGTTCACACAAGCAAGTCCTTAGTAAATGACTATACCACAAGACCAACACCTATAACTATACACTTGGTATATCGACCCACAATCATGTGCGTAACACAACCAGGCACAAAACTCCAATCACTATATATATATATATATATATATATATATATATATATATATATATATATATATATATATATATATATATCAACCATCACTTTATGCGACTACAGACATACACAACAATATACTCAGAGTATACCCACTCAACTTGAGTGAGACTCAAAACACATATCATAATAATTTATATACGTAACACGGTATTTACACCTATACCAATACCACACTAATGTATACACACCCTACAATACAACCATATACATACCATAATGTCAAACGCCCTTAATATTGAATCAGGTAATATCACATATTTCGATCACTTCATATACCATAATAACATTACAAACATCAGCACACCTATAATTACAATACTCTCCCTAATAAATACAGTCATCGTATAGTCACATACATGTATCATATATTCATACCATATCCATCCATCTATATTGGCACATCAATACACTTACTTTATCCATTAGTTAAGATATACAGTAGTCGGGTATACCTCAAGACATACACGCATACGACATCCTCGATAGCAAGCAATACCAATCAAATTATATTTCTACTACCATATATATATATCACCTATATACTCACGCATCAATTACATAACTACTCGCGTCTACGCACAATACGTAACTACGTATGAGCACACACTCACGCGTACAACACATAGGTCACATAATAGGCCTACCCACCTTAACTATACGCACACCTATTATTATCACACCTAACATACACATAGCTTTATCAATCATATCATTTCAACCATCAATAGTAACCCCTACTACGTACACTCTATTAGACACTCCAATACAGAATCTTATATACATAGACGCCCCTAGAGTGGTATAGCTATCCTCGCACATATCCATAAATATTAACACACTTACAATTTCATAACATCATGAATAACTCTGAGTATGCATATATCACACATTAGGCAAACATTATCATGCTATAGGGGGTACACTCAATCAAGCCTACATACTCAACTTAGGTACATGCACTACGATGACATCACCAAAAGTCCAAGGACCCACTACTAAACTGGCGCGACGTAAACAACGGCAAACACTAGTGGGATAACTAAGCAGAAGGAAGGAAGCCAAGATTAGATGGCGTAACGAAACAAGATTGTAAAAACGAGTTCCGGTAGGACGAGGATAAGGAGGTAAATAGATCAAGTGAAACTGAGATATAATTGTGGATGTTTAGGCGGGGAAGAAAGATGTAAACATTACTCTCATAAATTTCGGAAATAGAACGTGAATGGCGAAAGTCAAAACATTAAAAGTATAAAACGATCATATTTGAAAAGTTGGAGTTCTCCTCCGTATAAACGATATTTGAAGATCGATAAAATAAGTTGTTCGAAATAAAGTTGAGTTGAATACACATAATAAGAGGAAATGATTTATTGGCTTAACCGAAATCATTATGAAAGGAAGTAAAGCGTTCATACGAACATTACGGACGTAGTTTTAGAAAATATTATACGGCGGTGATTTAATAATGTTGGCAAAAGTTTTGAAACGAAATTAAATTAACTAAGGAATTTTAAACTCGTGCTAAATACTTTCAAAGTCCTTAAGCCAGGAAAAGCTTAAATAATCAACATTGAAACTACCTTTTAGTATAACCAGGATTTGCCAAAAGAAATCGTTTTACACAAAGCTCTTAACAACGGGCTAATGAGCCTAGCACGGATATATGAAAATATTCGAAATTCAATTTAGTTTAGAAATTATTCTAAAAGCATGTATGGTGAACGGAAAACTTAGTAGTAGGTTTATCAAAATTCGTAATAAGCTCAAAAACCAAATTATGGAAGGTCTAGATCAGAAAATGGTTATGGAAACGTAATTTTCCAAAAATTGTAATAGAGAAAACGTTGAACATATCCTTGGTTCGTTGAAAGCTGAAATCATGGGTGACTTGGAAGGTATATTAAGGGAGCGTGACGAATCATTTGAATGGCATAAATAAGAAAGGAAAAACTCTATAAATCGAATTTGGGAAAAATTAGGAAGCTCAGAATTTAAATTGATATATGAAAGGGCGCGAGACATTTAAATAGGTATGAAAGTAAAGGCTGGAAAAACATTATAAACAGTAATCAAATCTCGTCAAAACGTTCGAAATTCAAAAATAAATTTATGTCAACGAAAGAGTATGAGGTATAAGTATACACATTTTAAAGTTCCGAACAAATTTAAACTTAGGAAAAAGGAAGTCGAAAGGATACCCTCAGAAAATTCAAGATTTGCAACAGAGAGGTTCGAAAATAATTTACGGCAGTAGCTTAACACAATACTTCGGCAAAATTTCGAAATTCAAAGAATGAAATCCGATCAACTATAGTGTGAAAATTTAGGCCCATGCTAAGTGCTTACAAGTTTTAAAACTGAAGAGAAATTCCAAATAAATAACATTTAAAATACTTTTTAGGGGGACCCGGATTCGCCAAACGACTGATTTTTACAAGATCTTAAAGTACGAGTAAAATGAACCCAGTACTGATATATGAAAATAATTGAAGTTCTATTTATATTGGAAGAGATTTTAAAGTGTGTATGCTATGCGATTAAAATGGATCTCATAGTTAGAAAATGGCATATCGAATTTTTCAAAATAGTAATAGAATCTTTAAACCGAAATGTGAAAATATGGATTAGAAAATGGTTACGAGATAGCAATTATAATTACAACCATTAGACTTCGAAATCTACAAGGAATTTGACTCCATCGAAAAGTGAGAAATTTAAGTATATACGTAGCGGGTTTAAAACAAAATTTAAACTTAGCGAAAACTTTAAGGGTAATCGAAAAATAACTTTAAAAGAAATTAAGCCTTGCGAATGGGGACATTCGAAGGATCAACGATTATCGAAACGTGGTGGTCATGGGGATCGAGGCAAGGGATTTGATCGGATGATCCAAGCGTAAACACACCTAGGAGGTGACTTAGTAAAATCTATGGGAAACTCCTGCGGTCAACCAACTAAAGATTAGGGACTAAGCGCTAAGACTCCCTAAGGGCTAGACATCGATGAAATGAGTTCAGCTTGGTCCGAATTCGATGAACCCAAGCAAGAGACAAAGGAATTCTAGAAGTCTATCCTAGTCAAAGCTAGACAGGAACCACTAAGGTAACTCCTACGGCGATCAAATCAACTCCTAGCAGGGAGTCTAACTAACAATCAGGGGCCTCTAACTAGCAAGCACAGACGTCTAACTAAGTCTTCCTACCACCTAGTGACATAGGAAAACGGCTAGACTTAAGGATATTGACTCGGATGTTGCAATTTATTTAATGGACATTCCATAGTTATTATCGTTGTTCCGATAACTCGCAGTTGCAAGATGGACCTGCATGGGCCACCAATAAAACCTGTCATGCCCCGCTTCCCAAGAATGTGGAGGCGAAGCGTGAGAAGGTCTGCTCAGACTTGAAGCTGCAAGCTCCAAGCCCGATAAGCGTCAATCAACATTAAATTGGCAGGTCCTTGCAACGCGATACGGAACAAAGATAATAGTAGAGGAAATGAGACAAAAGACAATCTCAGAATATCCATCATATTAAATTCCAACATCACAGAAAAGCCACCAGGCTTAAAGAGAAAAGAATCTGAGGGCCCAAACATGGCCAAACAAAAGTACAAAGTACAACAAAGGTGCCACGCACCGACAACTAACAGGAATCCTAAAACGAAAGGAAACAGCGAGATCCTAAGAAAGAACACCGGTATCTCAAACTCCTCGTCAAACAACAGGATCGGGCACGAACTCCACGAACTCGTCGCCCTCAACAACAATCTCTGGCTCGGCAACTAACATGCGACACCCAAAGAGAAAGGGGCACATGTCAGCAAGTCTAAAAAGACTTGGGCAAGGAAACTGAAAGGAAGGTAAACTAGCAACCTAGCAGTTATAGCATGATGCGTGGCAAGTATAGCATGGAAGTAACAAGTGAAGTACAAGTAGCAAGTAACAAGTGGTAGGTGTGACATGTATTGTCAAGTAACAAGTACAAGGGATCGCCCACACACATGTGAGCGCCCTATTGCCCGCAGGCTGTGTTCAAGTACAAGTCAAGTAAATCACGTCAAGTAAACACGTCGTGCACAGAGATTCCGCCTGTTGGCTAGAGTGGCTGATCGGGCCAACTCCTAAGCTCAAGTGACCGTTTATCTCTACCCCTCCCACGTGTGTCGAGCCAGGGCATTACCCCCGAACACGGAATGCTCGCTTCTGGAACACGAGCCAGGAAGTGTGTTTCACGATGGCATAGGGGTGCACCTAGCCTCACGGATTCGGGCGTTGGGGCTAGCAACTCATTTAGCCCGCTTCTGGAACACGAGCCAGGTAATGTATGTAACACGTATGGCATAGGGTTATGCCCACGAAAAGTGGGTGCCTAGCCGGAAACAAGTAGATCGGGCATTGGCTATCAACCAACACATGGCCCGCTTCTGGAACACGAGCCAGGAAACACAAGTATTGTAGCGTGTGCTACGAATGCGACATTCAACATGGATGGCATGTATTAAGGCGTACAAATAAGGAATTAAACATGACAGTTTAATATGCATGAACAACAAGTTAAAAGGGTTGGATCTAGCTTCGTTATCAAGTTACATCAATTGAGGTGACGGATCTAGTTTCGTTGTCAAACTAGATCAAATAGGCGTCTAGGCGGCTATCATTTCACCGTCTATTCTCTTTTACGCTACAACAAGCAAATGGCCTAAAACATGGCCTAAAACCTAAGTGGCAAGTTTCACTTGCCTAGCACCGAGGATGACGATCAACGAGGCCTGCACACAAATGCTAATTACGGAGATGAGATCGCTGCCATGGCAAAACAATATTAGAACTACATCCAACCTAGTTTTTATTAGGGTTTTACAAAAACACAAATGGGTTATGAGAATATCATAGAATCGAGTTATTACCGAATCGTTAGCGGAAGAACGATGCCGAGCAAGCACGGCGACGGAAGAAACGATCCGGGGAACCTACGGTTCAGATCTGGAAAGGGGGAGAAATCTGGAGAAAATGTGATTTGGGGGATTTTTGGGGGTTTTCCGGCGACCTAGAGGTGGTGGCCGGCCAAAATGGAGAGGGGGAAGGGCTCTTGATGAAGGAGGAAGGCTAGGGGAAGATGGATGGTGATTTAGGGAAGAAGGAGGCTCAGGAGAAGTGAATGAAGAAAAGAAAACGTTTGGGGGGTTTAAATAGGAAAAGCTGGCGGCTGCCCAGAAATTAGGGTTTCAACACTGATTAGTCGGTCAAAGAAGAGTTACTGAGCGACTAGTTTAGCAACTAGTCGGTCGGTCGACCAACTGTGACCGACTAGAATCAAACAGCGAAAGAAGGGGAAAATCTGGGAAGTGAATTAGTCGGTCTGTGAAGGCCCGTCGACCAACTAGTTTGGAATCTAGTCGGTCGGTGAGTGTTCATGAACCGACTAACGAGGAACAGTAGCTTAGGTAAAATAAATCAAAGGAACTAGTCGGTCTGAGAGCAAGTTCTGACCGACTTGTTTCACATCTAGTCGGTCGGTGATTGTTGTTAGACCGACTAAGAGTAAACAGTAACTCATGTACAGTAGATTTAAAGAACTAGTCGGTTTGAGAAGAGTTCCTGACCGACTAGATTGAATTCTAGTCGGTTGGTCCGCCTTCTCGAACCAACTAAGATGCACTAAAAGTGCCGATTCGAATCGCGGAGCTTCGGGAAGATTCCTATGGCTTCTAAGATCACTCTAATTCTAAGATATGAGCGATTTGAAGCTCGTCACGAATGACTTACTCCAAACCCAACGATCGAAGGAAGAAGCTAGAAAATCACAACGAACGAATGAAAACGAAAGCCAGGGAGACGGAAAATCACACCCAAGGAGAGAATCCACCAAGCATATATTTTTAATATAGATAATCCAATTACATGAAAACCAGTCGTTACAGATATACTATGCTAGCAAGACTTTGGATGATCGTCAGAAGAATTACACCACTACAGAGAAGGAATTACTAGCCGTGGTGTACTCCATCGAAAATTTCAGGTCTTATCTTCTGGGATACAATGTAGTAGTTCACACTGATCAAACGACGCCAAAATACTTACTAAGCAAGAAGGATGCAAAGCCACGCTTAATACGATGGATTCTCCTCCTCCAATAGTTTGATGTAGAGATCAATGACAGAAAGGAGCTGAAAATGTAGTGGCAGATCATCTATCGCAGTTAATTCACAGGCATGGAGATGACAATTTACCAATTGATGATTCTTTCACTGGCGAACAATTATTTGCGACATCCTCCTCTGATGCACCTTGGTATGTCGACATAGTAAGCTATTTGGTGAGCAGCATAATTCCTCATGGGATGGCAATCTATCAGAGAAGGAAGTTCTTACATGATGCCAGAAACTATTTTTGGGATGACCCGTACTTTTTCAAAACATGTGCCGATGGGATCATTAGACGCTGCATTCCTAACGAGGAGACCAACTCCATTATCTCACTTTTCCATGATCAACCATGCGGGGGACATGCATCAAGCCCTAAAACCAAAGCGAAAATTCTCCAAAGTGGTTTCTATTGGCCCACCATCTTTAGAGACACAAATGAATACATCAGAGCTTGCGACAGGTGCCAAAGAACGGGGAATATCACGAAGAAAAATGAAATGCCCCTACAAGGAATTTTGGTGATAGAATTTTTCGACTGCTGGGGTACTGATTTCATGGGACCCTTCCCGTCAAGTAATGGCCATAAGTACATCTTGGTTGCAGTGGACTACGTCTCGAAGTGGGTGGAAGCCATATCCAGCCCAACGAATGACGTGAAGGTAGTGGCCAAGTTCTTCAAGCATATGATCTTTCCCCGCTTTGGAGTTCCAAGAACGGTTATAAGCGACAGGTGAAGTCACTTCATTGAAAAGAAGTTTGCGACAATGCTTAAGAAGTACGGAGTACATCACAAGGTCGGTCTCGACTATCATCCCCAAACTAGTGGCCAAGTCGAAATATCCAATAAAGAGATCAAGAGCATCCTAGAAAATACGGTGAGCACATCGAGGAGGGATTGGTCCCAAAAGTTGAGCAACGTCCTTTGGGCATGCCGCACCACTTTCAAGACTCCTATTGGAACAACCCCCTACAGGTTGGTATATAGGAAAGCGTGCCACTTACCGGTAGAATTGAAACACAAAGAATATTGGGTGATAAAAAAGTTGAACTATGACTACAAGAGCGTCGTCACGTGACGATTCTTGGATATCAACGAGCTTGATGAAATCCAGCGGCATACTTATGAGAACGCAAGAATCTATAATGAGAGAACCAAGGTCTATCATGATAAGCAAATCACGGTGAGGCGCTACGATGTTGGCGACCTAGTACTTCTCTACAACTCAAGACTACAGCTCTTCCCCGAAAAGCTAAAATCAAGATGGTCCGGCCCCTACAAGATAATAAGTATGCCCCCGGGAGGTGCCATAGAACTTGAGGGGAAGAACAGCAAATTTAAGGTGAATGGCTAAAGTATAAAGCCATATGTAGCGGGCGAGCCGATTGAACAAGGAGAGACCTACGCTCTCGAGCCATATCCCACCTTTGACTGAAAATCTTGAGGGAGTCGAGCTTACGACTTAAAACACGCGCTTTTCGGAAGGCAACCCGATTTCTTTCTTTAGTTTTATCTTCCGTTTCATTTTTTCATTTTTTTCCATTCAAAAACCAAAATAAAAACATTTTTAATTCTAGAAAAATAGAAAAATATAAAAAATTGATGAGTTCTTCTTTCTACAGGTTGAACAATGAAGAGAGTGTGCCAAACGCTGAAAAGAAGGAGAAGAAACCAAGAGGAGAATACGATAGAGTCACACATAGCCTGGATCTACATGAGAGGCCACTCGACCAAGTAGCTACCTTACTCGGTCGAGCTATAGTGTCACGCCCCGCTTCCCAAAAACGTGGCGGCGAAGCGTGAGAAGGTCCGCTCAGACTTGTAGCTACAAAGCCGTAAGTCCGATAAGCGTCAAATATTACGAAGTAGCAGGTCCCTGTAATGTGACTCGAAACAACAATAACAATAATAGAGAGAGAGAGACAAATAATTAAAAATTATTCAACTCAGAGTCCAGATATAAGTTCAACAACTAGAAATGCCACCAGGCAAACAAAAGAGTCCAAAAGAAAAGGCCTAGCATGGCCAACAAGGAAACTAACAACAACGGTGCTACTCACCGACAACAACACAACCAACAAAAGAAGAATGAAGGAGCACTAGGACTGGTCACCGGTGTCCTCATACTCAACGTCAGCAACGGGATCGGGCACGAACTCCATGAACTCGTCGCCCTCAACTGTAACCTCAGGCTCAGCAACTAAAATGCGACACCCAAAGAGAAGGGGCACATGTCAGCAAGTCTACAAGACTTGTGCAAGGAAACTAAGGGAAATAAAAACAACCCAGCAGTTCTAGAGTATGGTATCACATGACATGATATGTAAAGTGAACAGCAAGTAACAGCAGATTAGGACATGGAATGGGTTATAGCATGGCAGGTAAATATGGCATGGTACATGTAATGTTCACAAGGACAAGTACTGGTAAAATAAGCATGTCGTGCATTGAGATTCCGCCCTTTGGCTAGAGTGGCTGTACGGGCCAACTCTTACGCTCAAGTGACCGTTTATCCCTACCCCTCCACGTGTGTCGAGCCAGGGCACTACCCCCGAACACGTAATGCTCGCTTCTGGATCACGAGCCAGGAAGTGTTTTTAACACGTATGGCGTAGGGTTATGCCCGCATAACGGGTGCCTAGCCGGTAACACGGAAACACGGATTTGTACAAGGATTTGTAGCGTGTGCTACGATGCAACATGCGACATGATAAGTATAATGGATGCACATGACATTTTAATTGAAATGAAATTGCGAACCGATAAAGAAAATTAAACATGACAGGCAATTGTATGATATGACATGACAAGGGAAATTATAGCTTCGTTGTCAAGCTAGAATTGAATTTGCGCCTAGACCGCTATCATTTCACGGTCTAGTCTCTTCACGCTAAACAAGTATTGGCCTAAAGACATGGCCTAAAGCAAGGTTGGCAAGTTTCACTTGCCTAATACCGAAGTTGTTGTTCGACGTGAGTCATGAGATCGGTGTCCTACGGTAATAGGGTTCGCTGTTTTGGCAAAACGGAAAATTAGAATTACAGATCTAATCCACATTTGTATTGAAATCCTACAACGTCTAGTAATCTATTTGTATTAGGTCTTCTAAATTACGGTGAGGGTTATGGGGAGATTAAAGGTAGATCTACTAACCGTAAGAGTAGCGAACGAATGACACCCAACAGATCTAGCTTTGGCGACGGAAGAACGATCCTGGAAAGTTATGGCTGAAATCGAGATCCCGGTGGCCTAGAGAAGGTGGCCGGCGCAAGAAATGGCGAGAGGGAAGCTACGAGGAGGAAGGAAATGGCTTGAGGAAAGTTGGGGATGATTTGGGGAAGAAAATGGCTCAGAAAGAATGGAGGAAGAATGAAAGAATCGAAGGGATTAAATAGAAAACGAAACGGCGGCTTCGACTTAACCTAGGTTTACTGGGCAGTTTAGTCGATCAGAGAAGGGTGGTCGACCGACTAGTTTAAGATCTAGTCGGTCGGTCGTCTAACTTAGACCGACTAAAAGCCAAACCGTGAACAGGGTTGGTACAGGTAGACATGTTTAGTCGGTTTACGAAGGCCTGTCGACCGACTAGTCTAGGATCTAGTCGGTCATTGATCGTTCATAGACCGACTAAGAGTGAAATTAGATCGATATTAAGCACTGAGAATTAGTCTGTCAAAGAAGGAATATTAACCGACTAGTTTAGGAACTAGTCGGTCGGTAATTGTTCTTAGACCGACTAACCATAAACAGTAACTTAGACAGTATAGTAGGACTCAGAATTAGTCGGTCCGAGTACAAGTCCTGACCGACTAGTTTGAAAACTAGTCGGTCGAGTAATGAGCTTAGACCGACTAAACGTAAACAGTAACTAAGCTGAAATTTACTGACAAGAACTAGCCGGTCAGAGAAGGGTTGTCGACCGACTAGATTGCAATCTAGTCGGTTGGCTGTCCTTCATGAACCGACTAAGATGCACCGAAAGTGCCAAAACGAAGCGCGAAGCTTCGAGAAGAATCCTATGGCCTCTAGGATCACTCT
This sequence comes from Scilla litardierei, assembly GCA_030789695.1. Lineage (NCBI taxonomy): Eukaryota > Viridiplantae > Streptophyta > Magnoliopsida > Asparagales > Asparagaceae > Scilla > Scilla litardierei. The sequence goes on from CM061140.1 coordinate 119,316,098, forward strand.
AACTCTAAGATTAAGACACTAGGAAGTTAAACGTAAGGATTTCTAACGGGAAAAACACACAAAGAGGGAAACATCCAATATTATTCATATAAAATAGTCATTACAAAAACCGGTCGTTACATCCTCCCCACCTTAAGAAAAATTCCGCCCTCGAAATTTCCTAACACTCACGTGTCAAGGAACAAAAGTGGGTAGCGCTCACGCATCTCATCTTCTCTCTCCCAAGTAGACTCTCCTGGCGAGCCGTGTTGCCACATCACCCTAACAAGAACGACGGTCTTGTTCCAAAGTGACTTCTGACGCCTGTCCAAGATCTGCACTGGCTGCTGGTCATACATCAGATTAGGACGAACGGTGATCTCCGAGAAATCTACAGCGTGAGATGGATCGCTGATGTACCGACAAAGCTGCGACACATGGAAGACATCGTGAACTCCTTCCAAAGATGGCGGCAAGGCTAAGCGGTAGGCTACCTTGCCAACCCTCTCCAGAATGTCAAATGGTCCAATGTATCTCGGGCTCAGCTTCCCCCGTTTCCCAAAGCGAATCACTCCTCGATTCGGGAAAATCTTCAAAAACACATGGTCACCCGGCTGAAACTCCAACGGACACCGTTTAGCATCAGCCCAATGCTTGAAACGGTCCTGAGCAATCCTCAGCCTCTCCTGTATGTTCTTGACAACATCTATAGCCTCCACGATCATCTCAGGTCCTAACATCTCCCGATCTCCAATGTCATCCCAGCTCAGTGGCGATCGAAATTTCTTCCCATATAGCGCAGCAAAAGGTGCCATGCCAATGCTCGCTTGGTAGCTGTTATTGTAGGCAAACTCCACGAGGTGGAGATGATCCTCCCAAGAACCCTTGAAGTCCAACATACATGCCCTCAGCATGTCCTCCAAGATCTGGATCGTCCTCTCGGATTGGCCATCCGTCTGCAGATGGTACGCCGTGCTGAAACTCAGACTCGTACCCAAACTCTTCTACAGACTCTGCCAGAACTGAGATGTGAATCTCGTGTCTCTGTCCGACACGATACTCACAGGGACTCTGTGAAGTCGTACGATCTCCTGCACGACTCACGTTACATCACTATTTAAACTAGGAAAAAGGAAATTAAAACGGAGAGTAAAAGATTTACCTCCATATATCTCCTTGCTAGCGCCTCAGTAGACTGTCCTACTCGAAAAGGAATAAAGTACGAGGATTTGGTTAATCGGTCTACGACCACCCAAATCGCGTCATTCTGCTTCGGACTCCGAGGTAGTCCAGTCACGAAGTCCATAGTGATGTGCTGCCACTTCCACTCCGGAATCGGTAGCGGTTGTAGCAACCCCGCCGTACGCTGATGCTCCGCCTTAACCTGCTGGCAAACCAAGCACTTGCCTACGCTCCGAGCCACACTCCTCTTCATACCATGCCACCAAAAATTCAGGCGAAGATCCTTGTACATCTTGGTCCCACCAGGATGCATAGAATACGACGAACTGTGTTCCTCAACCAATAACTCCTCTCTGATGCCTCCCACTGGCACATACAACCTGGCTCCAAATCTCAACGAGCCATCCTCATGAATCCCGAAGTCAGTCCGCAGACCGGCTTCCACCAACTCTCGAATCTTCACCAACTTCAGGTCTCCAGCCCTGCCCAGCCTTGATCCGATCCACGACCGTCGACTGTATCTGCATACACATCAGCGAAGAGACCTCACCTGGCAGAACAATCTCAATACCGGACTCGCAAAAATCCTACTGCAATCTCCACTGCGAAGTCAACATCATCACCGCTGGAAGCCTACTCAACGCATCAGGAACCACATTCGCCTTGCCAGGGTGATACTGCAAATCAATCTCGAAATCTGCCATGAACTCCAACCACCGACGCTGTCGCATGTTGAGCTCCTTCTGAGTAAAGATGTACTTCAGGCTTTTGTGATCGGTGAAGATCTTCACCTTCTCACTCAGCAGGAAGTGCCTCCAAATCTTCAGCGCAAACACACCAGCGGCCAACTCCAAATCGTGCGTCGGGTAATTCTTCTCATGAGCCTTAAGCTGACGAGAAGCATATGCGACCACATGCCCATGCTGATGCAATACACAACCGAGACCCTTGCCAGAAGCATCGCAAAAGATCTCGAATCCCCCACTCCGGTCGGGCACAGCAAGAACAGGGGCAGACGTCAACTTCTCCTTCAGAAAACCAAAATCTCCCTCGCAGTCATCCGTCCAAACAAAAGATACATCTTTCCTCGTCAATCTGGTCATCGACTCGGCGATACGAGAGAAATCCTTGATGAATCGTCGGTAATAGCCTGCAAGTCCAAGGAAACTCCGGATCTCAGACGCTGACCGCGGAACAGGCCACTCCCTGATAGCCTTAATCTTTTCGGGATCCACCGAAATACCATCTCCAGTCACCACATGCCCGAGAAAAGCAACCCTATCTAGCCAAAACTCACACTTGGAATACTTAGCATACAACCTATGCTTCCTCAGAATCTCCAATACTGTCCTCAAGTGCGACGCATGCTCCTCCTCTGACTTCGAGTAGATCAGAATGTCGTCAATGAAGATAACGAAAAACTTATCTAGAAAGTCATAGAAGATCAGATTCATCAGATTCATAAATACCGCGGGTGCGTTGGTTACACCGAAGGGCATAACCACGAACTCGTAGTGTCCATATTTCATCCTGAATGCTGTCTTCGGAACATCCTCCTTCCTCATCTTCAGCTGGTGATAACCACTCCTCAGATCCAGCTTAGAGAATACCCTCGATCCTTCCAGCTGATCAAAAATATCATCAATGCGAGGCAACGGATATCGATTCTTGACGGTCACCGCATTCAACTCCCGGTAGTCCACACACATGCGACGCGAACCGTCCTTCTTCTTCACCAGCAAGACCGGTGCTCCCCACGGAGACACACTAGGATTAATGTAACCCTTCTGAAGAAGTTCATCCAGCTGCTTCCGCAATTCCTCCAATTCTGCTGGTGCCATGCGATACGGCGCTTTCGAAATAGGCTGCGTTCCCGGAATGAGGTCGATAGAAAACTCGAGAGCTCGATCAGGCGGCAAACCAGACATCTCCTCGGGGAAGACGTCGTCGAAGTCACGCACTACCACAGGCCGACACTGCTCTATCTGCATAGCAACGATCTCCACTGGCTTGGCCCGAAACCTGACCGGACCAAGCGAACTGCTACCCCGGCTAAACTCGAACACTGGATGTCCAGGGATCTCGAACACCACCTTCTTCCTCCGACAATCGATCATGGCGTAGAAACTCCCTAGCCAGTCCATCCCGAGAACGGCATCATAGTTGATGATGTCATGGACAATAAAATCTGCGTATAGCTCATGTCCACAGACCACCAAAGGGCAAGAGTTGCAACCACGATACACCGTGACCACGCCATTCCCTGTAACGATATCCCAACTCTTAGAAAGAGGGGAAGTCGACAAGGAATGCTTCTCCACGAAGATCCGGGAAATAATGCACATCGATGCACTTGAGTCGAAGAGGACTCGTGCAGGGAATGTGCACACCAATATCACACCTAACAGACAGTCTAACAATCAAATCCTATTCAAGCAGACAAACATATGCAACAACCAAACATAATCTAATAACTAAAACTAACTAAGGAAAGGACAACTAGATGGAGAACTACCTGCAATAACCTCATCCACCGCCTCAGTCTCAACAGCAGTCATCAGAAACGCCTGTCGCCTCGGCTGAAAAGCCTGTCTCTGTGGAACGAGAGGCACTCCATGACCAGCAGGTACAAGTGCCTTCTGTTGCAACGGATGCACTGCAACAGGTCCCTTCCACGGCTGCTTGGACTTTGGGCAGTCCCTCATGGTATGCGCAGGATCACCACAAACCAAGCACTGCCCCACCATCTTCCGACACCGATCTTTGACATGCACAGTCTTGCCACAGAAATGGCAAGTCTTCAGAGTAGGAGGTCCTCCGGGCCTCTTGAACTGCACCGGCTGATTGGGCCCGAACCCTGGTCTCATCACTGCTCTGGCCTGCTCCACAGGCCTCTTCCCAGCTCCAGAAATCTGTCCTCTCTTCTGGCTCATAATCCTCTCTTGTCTCTTTGCCACAATCAAAACCTTCTGATAAGACTCCGCGTCAGAATAAGTCACATAGCTCTGAAGATCCAGAGAAAGCCCCTGCAAAAACCTCTGGGCCCTCTCATCGGCATCCTGCACCATCTTTGGTGCGAAATGACTCAACCGGGTGAACTCCTGGTGGTACTGGTCCACCGTCAAGCTCCCCTGCTTCAGGTCAATGAAGCGTTGCGCCATCTCCCTCCTGGCAGCCTTCGAAAAATACTCCTCATCGAATCTGGACTTGAAGGTAGCCCAAGATATCAGCTCCTCCAGCAACTCCTCCTCGGCATCCCACCAGTCCCGAGCGTTATCCTTAAGTTGCCTCTTTGCCAGGTCAACCCATCCAGTCGGGTCAACCTTCAACATCTTCAAGTTATCCTCCATGTTCCTGGTCCATTCATCAGTAGCCAGAGGCCCTTCGGTCCCATCAAAGTAGACAGGACCCAGCTCCCGAAACTGCTTCGCTCCAGGCTCGAAGCGAGGGACATTCTGAACAGGCTGCGCTGCTCGAGCAGGTGGAACATTCCGGGCATTCTGCAGCATCCCCTGCTGCACCTGCATCATCTGATGCATCATCCGCATAATCTCCCCATTGGTGGGCTCCCGATCTGGCTCCTCGACACGAGGGGGCACACCACCACCAGCACGGGTATTCCATCTCCCAGCCATCTATTCACACAGGAAAAACGAAACAAATTAGACTCTCAGCCTTATGACTCGGTTTGAAATTGTTTATCGGACATTCTACCATTCTTATTGTTGTTCCGATTAAGTCACAGTTACAGAAAATAGGACCTGCATGGGCCACCAAAGAAACCTGTCACGCCCCGCTTCCCAAAAACGTGGCGGCGAAGCTTGAGAAGGTCCGCTCAGACTTGTAGCTACAAATCCGCAAGTCCGATAAGCGTCAAATATTACGAAGTAGCAGGTCCCTGTAATGTGACTCGAAACAACAATAACAATAATAGAGAGAGAGAGAGAGAGAGAGAGAGAGAGACAAATAATTAAAAATTATTCAACTCAGAGTCCAGATATAAGTTCAACAACCAGAAATGCCAACAGGCAAACAAAAGAGTCCAAAAGAAAAAGCCTAGCATGGCCAACAAGGAAACTAACAACAACGGTGCTACTCACCGACAACAACACAACCAACAAAAGAAGAATGAAGGAGCACTAGGACTGGTCACCGGTGTCCTCGTACTCAACGTCAGCAACGGGATCGGGCACGGACTCCACGAACTCGTCGCCCTCAACTGCAACCTTAGGCTCAGCAACTAACATGCGACACCCAAAGAGAAGGGGCACATGTCAGCAAGTCTACAAGACTTGTGCAAGGAAACTAAGGGAAATAAAAACAACCTAGCAGTTCTAGAGTATGGTATGACATGACATGATATGTAAAGTGAACAGCAAGTAAAGTAACAGCAGATTAGGACATGGCATGGGTTATAGCATGGCAGGTAAACATGGCATGGTACATGTAATGTTCACAAGGACAAGTACTGGTAAAATAAGCACGTCGTGCACAGAGATTCCGCCCTTTGGCTAGAGTGGCTGTACGGGCCAACTCTTACGCTCAAGTGACCATTTATCCCTACCCCTCCACGTGTGTCGAGCCAGTGCACTACCCCCGAACACGTAATGCTCGCTTCTGGATCACAATTAAGGAAGTGTTTTTAACACGTATGGCATAGGGTTATGCCCGCATAACGGGTGCCTAGCCGGTAACACGGAAACACGGATTTGTACAAGGATTTGTAGCGTGTGCTATGATGCAACATGCGACTTGATAAGTATAATGGATGCACATGACATTTTAATTGAAATGAAATTGCGTACCGATAAAGAAAATTAAACATGACAGGCAATTGTATGATATGACATGACAAGGAAAATTATAGCTTCGTTGTCAAGCTAGAATTGAATTTGCGCCTAGACCGCTATCATTTCATGGTCTAGTCTCTTTCACGCTAAACAAGTATTGGCCTAAAGACATGGCCTAAAGCAAGGTTGGCAAGTTTTACTTGCCTGATACCGAAGTTGTTGTTCGACGTGAGTCACGAGATCGGTGTCCTACGGTAATAGGGTTCGCTGTTTTGGCAAAACGGAAAATTAGAATTACAGATCTAATCCACATTTGTATTGAAATCCTACAACGTCTAATAATCTATTTGTATTAGGTTTTCTAAATTACGGTGAGGGTTATGGGGAGATTAAAGGTAGATCTACTAACCGTAAGAGTAGCGAACGAATGACACCCAACAGATCTAGCTTTGGCGACAGAAGAACGATCCTGGAAAGTTATGGCTGAAATCGAGATCCCGGTGGCCTAGAGAAGGTGGCCGGCGTAAGAAATGGCGAGAGGGAAGCTACGAGGAGGAAGGAAATGGCTTGAGGAAAGTTGGGGATGATTTGGGGAAGAAAATGGCTCAGAAAGAATGGAGGAAGAATGAAAGAATCGAAGGGATTAAATAGAAAACGAAACGGCGGCTGCGACTTAACCTAGGTTTACTGGGCAGTTTAGTCGGTCAGAGAAGGGTGGTCGACCGACTAGTTTAGGATCTAGTCGGTCGGTCGTCAAACTTAGACCGACTAAAAGCCAAACCGTGAACAGGGTTGGTACAGGTAGACAGGTTTAGTCGGTCTGCGAAGGCCTGTCGACCGACTAGTCTAGGATCTAGTCGGTCGTTGATCATTCATAGACTGACTAAGAGTGAAATTAGATCGATATTAAGCACTGAGAATTAGTCGGTCAAGGAAGGAATATTAACCGACTAGTTTAGGAACTAGTCGGTCGGTAATTGTTCTTAGACCGACTAACCATAAACAGTAACTTAGACAGTACAGTAGGACTCAGAATTAGTCGGTCCGAGTACAAGTCCTGACCGACTAGTTTGAAAACTAGTCGGTCGAGTAATGAGCTTAGACCGACTAAACGTAAACAGTAACTAAGTTGAAATTTACTGACAAGAACTAGCCGGTCAGAGAAGGGTTGCCGACCGACTAGATTGCAATCTAGTCGGTTGGCTCTCCTTCATGAACCGACTAAGATGCACCGAAAGTGCCGAAACGAAGCGCAAAGCTTCGGGTAGAATCATATGGCCTCTAGGATCACTCTAACTCTAAGATTAAGGCACTAGGAAGTTAAACGTATGGATTTCTAACGGGAAAAACACACAAAGAGGGAAACATCCAATATTATTCATATAAAATAGTCATTACAAAAACCGGTCGTTACATATAGAGAGCAGGAGAAAGATGCCAAAAAGTGGCTCTGGAAATCAATTGCGACTCGACCGAGTAGCTGCCTACTCGGTCGAGCTATGGTCAGAGCTCTAGGAGGCCAAAAACAGCACTCTGTTTCTAATTCGACTCGACCGAGCAGGTTCCATACTCGGTCAAGCTATAAAAGGAGTCCAAAAGTGCTAAAAAGGGTCTCTGGAAAGCTTAATGGACTCGACCGAGTAGCTACCCTACTCGGTCGAGCTATGGAGGGAGCAAAAAGAGCTGAAAATCAACATTCTGTTTCAATTCAGCTCGACCGAGCTGAGTAAACAGCTCGGTCGAGTGCTAGTGCATGAATCTGGTGTTTAAATTTAATTTTAAATATCTTTTCAGCTCGACCGAGTAGCTATCGCTGCTCGACCGAGCAACTATTAGTTGAGGGGGCCCATAAATTAACCGAGCTCGACTCAGATTATTATAAAACAGCTCGGGCCCCCTAACCTAGCCCTAATTCTATTCGAATCAGCACCCCCCCAAATCGCCTGAGTGCCTTTGCCTTAAATCCCCGCTCGTTCCGACGACTGCCTCCGCCCGAGCGCCGTCGCTGTCGCCGCTCGGTTCACCCTATTTGCCCCCACTCCACCTCCTATCCCTCTCTCCCTCCCTAGATCCCTCTCCCTCTCTCCATTTCCGTGCAAAAAGCCACCCCCCCTCCGTCGCTCATTTGGATCGGAGCGGCGAAGCGCCGACGACGACTCGAGCTCGACCCGACCACCACCCCCTCTCCATCTTTTCTCGCTCTCACCTCTTCCACCATCTTCCACATCATCCACATCTTCCAGTCTCCCCATATCGCTCCCCCTCCCATAATCCCATATCCAACCCCATTACTAATTCTTTCTACTTAAGAACCCCAACCCGATTAATTTTCTTACTTGCTAATCCTATCTTCTTTATCAATTATAGATACATTCGAAGCTGTTCGTGGAGACGATCGGCTTGGGATAGCTTGGGAGATCACTTTGGTTTGGGCTTCGCACGTACTCGCGACATTTGCTTTTGCAGTGACGCTCGGTTTCGGTATATTCGCTCCACTCCTTATTTTTATTGCCATTTTGATTTCACATCGTTTGCCACATCATTTGCATGATGCCTCATAGACTTAGGCCGAGGAAGCCTCCGCCGAAGAAGAGGAAGGCCACCACTGACGCCTCCTCTTCTAGGCAGTCACGCCGTCGCCGCCGCTCACCACACCTGAGGACTACTGGGTGGACTCCTCGTCCTCTATGTCCTCCCCATCACGATCACCGTCCCCCCACGCCTCTAGCGATAGAGGCCGCACTCAAATCCACTAAACCCATTCCCCCTCCTACCACTCCCGCCGCTCCATCCCAACCTATACCACCACCCACCCTGGAGACATACGTTATTGTCTTCAGGGACAACACACACCGCACCCATTTCATCGCCATATCTCACCGCATCATCATCCACATACGCTTCATCTACATCCCCACCATCGTTAGGCTGTGCATCCTTCAGGGTGTCCATCGCCTCTACCAGATCATCGGTTTCGACCGATTCCTCGCCATGCATGCCTGCACATACACTTGCCTCATTCTCGAGGCGCTGAGATCCATCACCCTGGAGGGTGCTGGCATCCACTTTCAGCTGCTTGACCGTGATGTAGTGGTCACGCATGCCATGATCCGAGCCTACTTCAGATTCCCGGCCATCCCCGACCCTACCCTCGCCTACTCCCCAGAATACGAGCTTACCACGTTCGACGCCGAGCACTTTTGGCGTCGTATCACTGGTCTCTAAGGATATAGCCCTAGCAAGGCTAAGTCCTCAGCCATAGTCCACCCCTGTCTCCGTTACGCCCAGCGCCACCTAGCCACCACGCTCTTCTCCAGGCCAGAGGTGGGGACACTCTCCCTTCCTAAGCTTGCCCATCTTATGTGGATGACTCGAGCTCTGCATCGCCACCCCGATGGTTCTCCACACCCATTCCTTCTCTCTGACGCAGCACACTGGCTGTGTCACCGCCTCATCTAGACCACCCATGCCACCACCGATATCTGCTGCGACGGATTTTTCACCATTTTTTCTTGGAAGCCGGGCCTTGCACTTCCACCTGGTCTAGCGATACCCACCGGGCCTACTAGACTGACTCTAGGTGTGATTGCTCACATGCACATCATCAGGCCATACGGTGAGCGTTACTGGATCTACCTATTAGGCATCTAGCGCGAGCACAATCTCTATCTGCCCCGCCCCGATCTCACACGAGTCAACCCGGTCATGCTTAACTGGGTCATCCTTGGCATTTTTCCTATCCCTCCCCTCTATGACCTCGAGCCCCCAGGAGGACCAGTTGTCGAGGACGACTACGACTCGGTACTCAGCTTCGGTGAGGGGGATGAGCCTGATATTGCTGCCATCCTGGCAGCCCAGCCAGCCCCGTCCGGAAGCACTTCTGTCCACACATTTGTCAGTGCTCCCACCACCACCACCACTACCACTTCCACCACCATCTTTGGGACCTCCGGGACTGTCCACACCATTTTCCCAGAGGTCACCACCTCTGTCTCTTCAGTGCCCGGACCTGAGGGAACATCTGTACCCGTTGCTCCTGATCTTACTTTTTCTACCATTTTGGATCCTACTACTGTTGTCCCCACCATCATTGACTCTGCTAGCACATTATTTGCACCTGTAGACCCTCTCTCTTCCATTCCCATCACTCTATGGGTCCATAGCCACACTTTCTAGCACTTATTCTATCCTCGCATCAGCTATTTTCACTTAGAGCATCGTGGCATCTGTCACCACTTCTGTTGCCATGACGTCTCCCTTTTCTGATGCTGCTGCTACTTCTGTATCTGCACCAGATCTCGGATCCATTCCATTCCCATCATCTTCCACCGAGATCCCCGCTAGACCACCCTCCCCTGACTTTCAGTTCAGACCCCGTGGATCACATTCACGGTGCCATGCTATGAGGGTGGTTTCTAGCAGTTTGCAACCACATCCTAGTTCTCGCACCACGGATGCACGTCTTACTGCGGTGGAGACCGAGGTCGTTCTCGTGAGGCATTCCTTTGACACCCTCTCAAGTTTGGTCGACGCCTTTCAGGAGTCGGTAGAGCGGGATCTCACCACCATTCTAGATATTCTTAGGCACCAGCGTGAACCCACTGTTATACTTGCACCTGCCCCTCCTCCTAGGCCAGATTCGTTCCTCCTGTCACTACCACACCACTCATTGTGCTCCATTCTCAGGCTTCTACAGGGCCTGTCACTTCTTCTGTTGAGCCGGTCGCACCACTGGTGGACACTCGTGTTGTTGACATACTCACTCTCACACTCGTCGACACACATGCAGTCCTACCTTCTTCTGAGCCAGTTGTATCTTCCATTGACTTACCGACTGACACACCTGTCGAGCCTACGACTGTCGTCCCATCATCTGGTCCCCAGCAGTTGGACCCATCAGCATCCACCCATGGTGATACCACTGCTTGATCTTTATATTATTTTTTATACTGTCTCTTCCCCCCAACTATATTCTGTGCCCATCTGTCTCTTTGGGGCACTGTTCTTGCATAGCTTGGGGGAGATCCATATTTTGCACCATCAGCATATACATCATCTCATCCCACTTGTATATATTCCATTTGCATCATATCATCATTTGCATCATATACCTGCCTGTCTATATTTTTGCATCTTAGGGATTAGGTCATACATCTGCATTTGCATTTTTCCTTTTATTTGTACAGTTTCATTTTTCATTTATTTTCCTTTTATTTTCCACCCGCTAGCCTCATTTTCCCTCCGTGCACGAGTGTTATCAGCAGTGAGGATACTATTGTGTTTAGCTTAGGGGGATGAGTGCTATCACTTTTTTCTATCATTTTTTATATTTTTCTTCATTTTACACCTGTTCATTTTTATTTTTTTCTCCACCATTTTCTTTTTTTCCTTTTAGCATCATATTTTCCATGTTTGGGTATGCCTGCATGCTTGCTTTTAATTTTTTCCGCCTTTCTTTTCCTCTTTTGCTAGATACATTCCATATGATGATATCTCTTATAGTCTCTACAGCTATCACGACGCTTATTACTTTTGCGATGCTATTTAGAGTATTTCAGTGTCTTGCTATCTATATGCTTGCATATATGTTTCTTTCAATGATTTCTCTATATGAATGCATGAAATGAATCGAAACTAAATGTATGCAATAGTATTTAGTATGCTTTTGTTGGAAATGCACCAAGATTCACGCATCATTAGAATATCTGAAGCATCTGCCTTGTTATCTTATTTCACCTTCAGTTGCATGCCTGATATGTTCGCATGCCTTACCGCTTGACTTCATTATTTGTTGAAATGAATGAAAATACACATGCTTGCTTATGAGTTTAGTTGAAGTATTATCTTATTGAACCATTGTGCACATCTTATGAGTGAACCGAGTGTTATATTATTTCCTTCTACACATATCTTTATATTTCTCTATATGTCACTTGGGTTCACCCCCTTGCAGCTACTTATATCGCATCCACTTCCCAAAAATCCCAAAAGAAAAAGCTAGCTTCCAAAAAGCAAAAAGGTAGCCAAAAAGCCAAATATATATATTTTATAGCTCCTACGAGAAAAAAAAGAAGAGAGACAAAGAAAAGTTCAAAACCAAAAAGAAAAAATATATACATATATCTATCTCTATTTTCATTATTGGAGCTACAAAAAATATTTGGAAAAAGTCACAAAAATTCCATTCTTATTCCTTAGATGCGATATCTCAAGCTAAGCTTTGGGGAGGTGAATTCATTTAACCATATGACTGAGTACGCCATTAGAGTGGAGTTGTGCACAATTGGGAAATTTGATAATGCTTAGACTTTGTTAAATATATTAGCTTTGGAGATTTTTCATGATTTGATATGAATATGTGAATGCCATGATCTATTCTATTTTCAATTGCATGCTTGGTGTGAATTCTTATATGCTTCACTTATATCTTTTGATTGAAAAGTGCATCGCCAACATTTGTATATTAAACTCTATGAATTACATGATGTGGATATGAATTGATTGCATTTATCTAGAGAATCACTTTTGTTGCTCTTAAATGCTGCAAGTAATATGATTGGTCAAGATATGAAATTCATATAGCATGTGATTCATTTTCAAAGTGTTGTGATATGTCGCTATGGCTTGAGTTCTGATCGAATACTCTAGCACATAGCTCCATCTTTCATTCCTTCTTCTATTTCTTATTTTTATCGCCCGGTAAGCTTGGGGGATTTTGATGTGTCCATATTTTACATATTTTTATTGCATCATCCCATATCATATTCGCCTCCAAAACCCAAATTTTCATATATTATCGTGCTTCTAACTCCATATTCAAGTTTTGTATAGCTTTGGGGATTTTAAGGAGTTTTGGAGAGAATTGGAGCTATTTAGGGGCATGGACACATTCGACACGTCCGGGACGTCATTGGCGAGGTTCCATGAGAGTTCGCTGCGACAAGGAGGAAGATTTGAGGAGAGGAGGAGAAGACAGCGAGAAATGAAGATCCTAGCTCCAACCCATGTTCAGTTTCCCAGGCCACTCGGTCGAGTGCTGATGCTACTCGACCAAGCTGACACGCCGATGATGCAGAGGAAATGGACACACCTACTCGACCGAGCACAACATCCAGCTCGACCAAGTTGTATTCAAACAGAACGCCTATTTTGGACTTCTCCCCAAGCGCCCTAGCTCGATCGATCAGCAAAGCTACTCGATTGAGCAGATTGGCTACTCAACCGAGTAGCCCATATCAGCCAGAGCAGCAGAAGCATAAAAGCGGAGCATATGTCAACTCGACCGAGCAGGCGCTGCTACGCGACCGAGTAGCACGACGCGACCAGCCATGTTGGTGGGCCAAAGTGCCCAAATTTTCCCAGATTTTGGGGGATCCCTACCCCTTTTATTTAAGCATGATTTTTACCCTATTACTGGGGGAGACTAGACTTTTAATATATCCCTTAGTTTTAATTAGAGTTTTTAGATCTAGAGAAGTTTTGTGTCGTGGCTATTTTGTGAAGACTAAAGCTTGGATTTTTATTGATCTTTATTGCGTGGAAGCTTCATATTCTTAATTCTCTTGTGTTTGCTATCGCTCTACTACGTGCCGGTAATGATTTCTAAACTTTCTGTCCTTTATTTGTTGCTTTCGCATGCCATGGTGAACTCTCTTATTTTTATTGAATCTTCTATGTCTATCTCTATGATTCACGAGTAATTCTATCTAGGGCAAATGGATTAGCCCTAGGATCTTAGGATTTAGATGTAAAGTTAGGATTTTTAGGTTGCGTTGGTTCAAAAAGGGATGGGTTTTGGTTGATCTAGCCAAGTTTGTAGGAGATCTCGTACTGAGATCATGTCCACGGTCTGTGGCCATGATGAGCTTAAGGAGTATCCTATGAACTTAATTAGGGAGTTAATGGATTTAATTAGGGTTTGCGGCCATGCCCGGTGCACTCCTTGATGGAATCCACTGACGTCCTATATTACTAATTGACGGCTACCGTCATTGCGTCAATGAGAGTCACCAAAGCACACATCAAAGCTCTGTCCACGAGAATGGCATGAGTGGAGATCATTCTACCCACGAGAGTGGTATGAATATTGTCAATTCTTAATGCATGGATCGCACGTCACGCCTATCGCTAGAGCATGATAAGCGTGCGATACGTTAGACCCACGACGTCTAGAGCCATGAGTTATACATCTTAGATGCAACAATCCCTAATAAATCCAATGCAACGTAAGAGTTCTAACCAAGCATCGACATCCGACGATCCTAGGGGTGAGTCCTAACTCCCTAGTCTTTTATTATTGATTGCAACCTTGTTTGAGATATAACTCCCCAACGACCAACCTTTCGAAACCGACTGCTAGTAAGATTCCGAAGATCTAGGAATCACCCAAGACCATATTAGCATTCACTTCCCTGTGTGATCGATATCTTTTATACTGTAACTTGACACCGTGCGCTTGCGATACGGTCAAGGAGTTACATTTAGGATGCATCTAGCCTTTGGCATTTGTGACACTGCTAGGCGGGTTTTAAGTGTTAGTTCTGGGTGCGTCAAGTTTTTGGCACCGTTTCCAGGTGAGCCTCTCCAACACCCTGACATCGCCAGCTCAGCTAAAGCAACCGACTCCAACAGCATATAAATACCCCCTCCCATCCAACGACAAAGGGATTGGATAATCAGTAAGAAACCCTAACACATCTATTTACATTCAAGGCCGAATATCCTCCATATATTCAGACCTTCCACTCAAGTTCGCCACGCGGGTGACGGTCTACTTTTGAGATCGCCCAGCATGTCCGACGTTCTCTAAATAGTCATCAATTGACTTAAACATCGGAGAGGCTTTTGGTTGACAGCCAACCGAGCCTGTCTGACGAGTTGTTCTTCTAGCAGGAAGCTCGCCCCAGCTACCAGCGGTCGAAGCGACCTACGGCGACCTTCACAAAATCGACGGGCGACCTTCACCAGATGAAAGGAGACCTTGAGATCTATATCCTCAAAGTTCTCTTGAATGCGTGATCAGTCTCATCTACACCCCAAACACCTGTAATCATTGTAACCGTGATTCCCATGTCAATACAAATTCAGTGTTAGCGGATTTTACCCCGCAACATTTGGCATCGTCTGTGAAAAAAGGGTTACATCCATGGCAGACCCCACACAAAGTCACCACAGTCATCGTAGCGGTAAACAGCCAAGGCTCAAGGAGGCCCCCTCTCCTAGGAGATCCCCCCAGAGAGATGTATCCCTTGAGGGGCCAGACGCTACCATCAAGGCTGTAGCCCGTTGCGTCTATTAAAGCTTTGAGATCTTCGACAAAGTAATGAAGGATATGACTGCAGCAAAATCTGCGAGACGACCTCCAACGTCAGGCCCCTCTAGACCTCTTAATGTGAAGCGGAACCTTGATCTCACCCGGATATACACCCAGAAAATGATTGTAGTTTTACCGCAAGCGCACGGTGTAGTGGCGAGCGGGTATTGTCACGCCCCACTTCCCAAAACAATGGAGGTGAAGTGTGACTAGGCCCGCTTAGGCCAGAGCTACGAAGCCCTGACCCAATAAGCGTCTGTGTGGTACCAAGGCAAAGGTATAGGTCCTTGCATGTTAGTACAGAACAATAAAAGTACAAGAAGGAAAGAACATCACAAATTTTATTCCAACATATCAATAGTACCAAGTCTCAACGCCTGAAGGGCTACAACAGCAGAAAAGTAAATCTAATGGTGCAAGCACCCAACCTAAACAAAGAAACTTAAAAGGTGCTACGCACCCAACAAAGATAATAACGCCTCTGGAATCTGCTACTAAAAGTCTCTAACTCTGATCCTCCTCGGGGTCGTACTCGGGATCGACGCCCTCTGGCTCCACGTCGGCAGTCAGGTCAGTCTCCTCCACGTACTCTGGCTCAATCCCTGACGTACAGCACCAAAAGAAGGAACTGTACGTCAGGCAAGGTCTACAAGAAAAGATTAGACCAAACTACAAGTGTACCAATTACTTTCAACATTTTACTGGTTGATTAACATGCTGAGGTTTTTAACAACAGAAAGAAACATAACAGACAAGTAAACAAGACAAGTAGTAGTCACAGCGAGTGCTATGGACTACGGGACTAGCCTACAGGTGTCAAGATAAGACGGAACACGGGAAGCCAGAAACGACACGACAAGACAAGACACGAAAGGGTTCACGCCTGTTCGGTTCGAGGGGGATCAATCCCTCTTGCCGCTTGCACGCTCAACCCTACCCCATAACCCCAAGAATCGTGACAAGACATGGGATCACTTGCTCTAGCTTGACAAGTTCCCAATTGCTCTCTGAGCTGTGTATCGGTACATGGAATCACCTGCTCTAGCTTGACAGGTGCCCAATTGCCCATCGGGCTGTGAACTAGTACAAGGGATCACTCGCTCTGGCTTGGTGAGTGCCCTATTGCCCAGCGGGCTGTGCATACGGAAAGGAACAAGACACGACAAAACAGGAAGGGGTTGTACTAGGGTGTCCACAACTCACGCATACGCATGTCAATCCTATGATGTCAGAAATTGTTGTTGTTGGACTCAGATTTCGTTGTCAAATCTGAGCCATCAAAGGCGTCCCGGACGCTATCATTTCACGTCCAGTCCTCAAGTTTCTAAATTAACAATCCTAACAAGATGAAGGCCCAAAACATGGCCAAGAACGCAAGTGATACACTTTCCTGTGGTGGCGAGCACGTCGTCTCCCTGGTACGCCTCGTCCAATCGTCTCGTCGGCGGAAAAGTGTCTGAAAATCGTGACACGGCGACAGTGTCAGATTACGATTCATTAATACCTATTAGGGTTGTGTCTAGGTTATCGGGACTATCCTATCCAGTTAAAAATCACATTTTTTAATGAATTGACCTAATCGACGATCTATCCTATGTGTGCATGCATAATGTCCGTTCGTCGATTTCTACGGTTTGTACAACGTTTTAAAAATCCACGAAAAGTAAATTTAGTTTGATTAGGTTGCTGATTTTAATTAGGGTTCGATCATTTATTGTGTGGGTTGCTATGAATTTAGGGCACCAACCTGAAATTTACGATTGCACGAAGATCCGGCGTCAAATCTGAAAAGGGTGGAAGCTTTGCGTCGTCCGAAAATTCCCAAGCCGCGGGTAGCGCAGTGAGGAATGTTGATCGCCGGTGGTGGTGAAGATTTCAGCGTCTCCCGGCGTCGTTGCTGCTGGATCTGAGATGGGAACACCGTGCTAGGGCAAAAGAAAGAGAAATGAGAGAAGAGGGGGGAAAGCTTTGGGGAAGATGGAGGCGCAAGGATGGAGGAACGAGCAAGGGAAGGACGTGGGAGGTAGGGGAGTAGGATTTGGGGAAGATGGAGACTGAAATCTATCAAGAGAAATGAAGAAAGAAGCCCCTTTTAAATAAGAAAAGAAACGGCGGCTAGCACAAAAATTAGGGTTTCGGGGTCAACTAGTCGGTCAGAGAAGGGCGGTCGACCGACTAGTTTGGGAACTAGTCGGTCGGTCGTATAACTGTGACTGACTAAAACCCAAACCGAGAACAGGGTTGCTGTAAAATTTATAGAGTTAGTCGGTCTGTGAAGGCTCGTCGACCGACTAGTTTGCAACCTAGTCGGTCGGCCAGTGTTCATAGACCGACTAAAGGGTGAAAATGGTCGATAAGATATTTTGAAGATTAGTCGGTCAGAGAAGGATACTTAACCGACTAGTTCGTCAACTAGTCGGTCGGTTTTCGTTCTTTGACCGACTAATGGTAAACAGTAACCTGATGCGAAAAATGATCTCTGTACTTAGTCGGTCTGCGAAGAAGTGTTGACCGACTAGTTCGATAACTAGTCGGTCGATGGTTGAACTTAGACCTACTAAGTGTAAACAGTAACTCAAGGGAAAAAGCCTGACAAAAACTAGTCGGTCCATGAGGAGTTTTCGACCGACTAAATGGACATCTAGTCGGTCGGTTCCTCAACGTGAACCGGCTAACTTGCATAGGAAGTCACAAAATGAAGCGGGAAGCTTCGGGATGATTCTAATGAGTTCCAAGAGTGATCCTATACTAAGATGTGAGCGCGGAGAAGTAAAGAAAGAAGACGAACAATTGCATATATATATATAAATAATATTCATCATACAAAAACCAGCCGTTACAGGTATAGAACATGAGGAGGTAGTGTTGGCTCCAATCTATCCTTGGTTGGTTCGACTATGAATGTTTTATTAGTAGAGATGGTTATGGTATGATGCAATGACAACGGTGATGGATGTCGGTGTCGGTGATAAAGATGTTGTATAAATATTGATTCAAATTCAATATAATAAAAGTGTCTAGGGCTAGGGAATCCCCACTACGGATCGTCATGCATCTCTGTGAATCTCGAATCACAATATTACTAGACTTGTGCTGAGGTGAACTAGTCGTAACTGAATATAGAACCAAGCTCACGCTCTCTCACTATTGCCGGTCTATAGTGACATAGGTTAGAGCCCACTCTCGTGCAAACCCTAACCTAAGCCACTAGCATTAGGATCGACATCATTGTCAAATCGCCCCTTGAGCCCACTCTCGTGCAAACTCGAGTTACGATCTAGGTTGTGATAGCTCGTATTCGTCCAATCTCTTGCAAACGAATACGGGTATATATCTATAATAAAAATGCTAGCTTTGGTCCAATCTCTTGCAAACCAAGTCGAGCGAATCTCGATTATAAATCTAAATCGAATATCTAGGCCTTTCCATCGATCGGAATCCAATCTCTTGCAAACCCTTAATCGATGGAAATTCCTAGCTATCCGTGATAAATCAATCACAACCTATCCTTCTAGCAATTCTAGCAACATAGAAATTCATCCATCACAAATCTGAAATTAGATCTATAGGGTTCATCCATATGCCCTAGAACAACAATCAACCAAGCATAGCAATAACGATATAGAAATCAATAAGAGACATTTCTTGCATATGAAAAGATAGCAAATCAAAGATTCAAATAATAAGAACAATGATACTTAGCTTTGATGAAGAACTTCAATCCAATTACAAGCTTTTTTGATCCAAGATGGGGCCTAGGGCATGGCCTAACCTCTAGTCTCCAAGAAAACAATATGGGACTCCCTCTAATGACGGCTACAAAGCTCTATTATAACCCCCTAAAACCCTAGCAAATAACCCTAGAATCCCTCTCAATTTCGTACCCAAAGTCAACTCTCACCGCAACTTAATTTCTAGGCCCGCAGTCACTAGGGCCGAGTGGAAAGCCCACTCGGCTGAGTGAGAATTCTTGCAGAAACTCCAGAAAACAGCACTCTGTCAAAAACTGGTCACTCGGCCGAGTGGAAAGCTCACTCGGCAGAGTGAAAGTGTCACTCGGTCGAGTGACACTGATATGCGAATTCCAGCACTGCAGCATCAACTTGCAGAAATTCTCCAGATTTTATCCGTCCTCCGATTGGCGCGTTCTTGGCGGCGTTGGAACCATCATGAAGTCTACTATCCATAAAAAATATGATAAAACTACTTTTACCAAAAGAATGATAGCAGATTTCAAAAGTGTAACGGCCTGTTTTCATCAAGACAAACTATTTACGTATTTGACCAAATTTTTTTCAATTTTTAAACTATTTCATAATGGTTTGTCAGGAGTTCTTTTTTTGATTTCAAAAATTTCTTATAAAAATATTTTGAAGTACCAGACTAGTTATGGAGTATTTTAGTAAGATCGGATTTCATCAAATACTCAAAACATTTCTGATAAAATTCATTTTAAGTTATTACCGTTTTGTCTTAATGAATTTATTTTCTATACAAATATCATCAAAACGATTTCAAACTTTTACAGTAACATTCAATGATCATTTAGAGCTTTCCACATTAATTTCGTAATTTTCTGAAGTCAAATCAGTAGAGAACCCGCAAACCCGCTTCCTAAACGTTTTGGCCTAAAACTAGTATTTTCGTAACTCAAACCCTGAAACGGACTTTGTATTCGTGATCCTCGCGACGATACGATCCCGTGGGTATGTTTTCGTAATTTTTCGGACATGTTTACTAGTAGGGGCAAAATCGTAATTTCGTTTTTGTATTTGACAAAATACTTTCACTAATGGGGTTTTATTTATTACTAATTACCTGTCTAACTATTCTAATTACCCCCTAATTACCTATTCTAACCACTTACGTAACCCCCCCCACATTTAAACATGGTGCATGCATCCACACTTAGTCTAAATTTTTCATTTAATACATCTAACCTATTTAATTTTTATTGACTAAGTATTGAATGTGCTAATTCTAATTACCTATTTAAACCCACACTAATCACTCTCCCTCAAAAACAAAATACCCAACTCAACGCAACCCATCTCCCGTTCACTATCTCCTCCATTGCTCTTTCCCCAAGGCCACCTGCACGCACGCATTCCCGCTCACGCTCACCCCCGACTGCCGCCTACACCCCACGGGGAAGCTCCGCCCTAGTGCTCTCCCAACCACGTCCCCGAGCACCGCAACCGCCACCAATCTGGCCCCCAACCACGTCCCCGAGCACCGCAACCGCCCCCAAGCTGGCCCCTGTCGCCGCTCAACCCCACAACAGCGCCCGCACGCTGACGAAGTTGCCTTTGTCTCCGCCTCCGTCTCCTCCGTGCCACACCGCTCGCCGATGTCAAAGACCACCGAGAAGGCCACACGAGCACAACCACACGCTCTCCCCAGTCCCATGCATCTGCTGCTCCGCTCGATCACCGCCTCTTCGTCCACGATCTCCGAGCAGCTCCGACGAGCTCACACCGCCCGTCAGCACGCAGCTCACCTCGCTCGTCGTCGACACGAGCTGCAAACCCCACACGGAGCTCTGGCGAAGCTCCCTCGCTCGATCCCGACAGCCCAGAGCTCCTCCGTTCTCCGCTCGCCGTTGGCGCCTGTCCCACCTTCCTCCGAGGCAGCAGCACTGCCCTGCACACCACCACGACCCCGCCCGGCGAGCTCCCGCAGCTCCGAGCACGCTGCCGTCCGCCTGTTGCTCAGCCCACTCGACCCACCGTCGCCCGCCGTTGTTGCTCCGACCCAGTCGCCGTCGAGGAGCCCATTGCTCACCACCTCGAGTCGTCGCCGGCCACCACGTCGAAGACATCCGAAGCCCGCCGCCTGCACACAAAATCGAACGAGAGGGTGAGGTTATTTTAATAACGGATTATTTTTTTATATATACTTCTACGTATTTAAGTATAATACGTGTATTTCCGTATTTCGAAAATTAAATAAAATAGGTTTATTGGTTTAAAATTAATAATAAATAATATAGAGGTCAGAAAAATGCAAGACTAGGCTCAGAAAATCAGAAATGACATTCTGGACCCAATGGCACTAGTTTCGTCTCAATCGGACGCTTAGATTTTCCAGAATTAATTTTTAACCCTAAAAGTTAAATAAGGTATTTTCTTTCAAAAATTAGTAACTTGCTATTTTCACGTAAAGTGTTATGTGATAATAATATATGTTAGAATACTCTTTGAGACGGTCATTTTGACAGCTTATTTGCAACTTTTTGATGCAGATTGCATCCAGGAGAAATTATTGAATAATTACATACTTAATTAAAATTTAGTTTTTAAACCTATTTTAAACTTTTAAAAATTATAAAAATTACTACAAGCTTCCGAAAAATATTTTCTCCTACGATAAAATTATTTTCATCATATCTAGATTATATAAAAATTTAGAACACTTTTCGACGATGTTTCAGTCAGTTATAAAATCAAAACGACCGATTAAATAAATAGAAATATGGTAGCCTGTAACTGATGAGTTTTTATATTTGCAGGTACCAATTCTCGTGCACCAGCATCTTTAAAAGTTCTAGCTCCAATCTCGTCTTACCACGACGATCTCAAACAGGGTAAGTCACTCTAATTCTAGTTTTAGAAATTTAGCCGTTGTACTCGTATGGACATCTAGCCTCAGAACAGTTATTGACCTCAACAGATGACTAGAGACCTAATTAACTAGCGAACTAATCAATAGTGGAATGAGCAAAGGACTAAATTGAGATAGTGCACTTTTATGGAATTGAACATTATAGTTGTTGGACTTCAAAGCATTGCTGAGGACTGAATTGAGATAGTGCACTTTTATGGAATTAGATATCATAGTTGTTGGACTTCAAAGCATTGCTCAGGACTGATATTCTCTGTTGAGGCTTCTGCCTTTTCAGCAAGTAAATACTACATATATATGTATTTGTTGTACTCATTGATGGATGTATTGTTGTACACATTGTTGGATGTACGAAATGATGGGCCTATGAGGCCATACTGATACGGATATGGATACAGGTACGGATAAAGATACGGTTATAAATGTGAAATGTGATACAACATGGGTTATGGGGTAGTCTTGAGCTACGAGGTGTGCGGGAGTGACTGGGTCCACCCATATTTGGTAAGCTATACCATCACCCTGAGGGGGATGATAGGTAGATATTCTGCGAGTTGCTCCGTGGGATGGGTGCACTTCTGGTTGCATATCATACACTCGGGCTAAGACTGTTGCACTAGCTGATTGATACTGGGCCCATGAGGCCATATTGATACGAACAATAATATGGACATTGGACTATGATAATACACGGGATACGGGGTAGTCTTGAGCTACGAAGTGTGCGGGAGTGACCGGGTCCACCCTTATTTGGTAAGCTGTACCATCACCCTGCAGGAATGGTAAGTAGATATTTCACGAGTTGCTCCGTGGGATGGGTGCACTTCTGGTTGCATATCATACACTCGAGCCAAGGCTGATGCACTAGTTTGATTGTTGTATTGTACTCATGGTTGTTTGTATTGTCGGAACACATTATTGGGCCTTCGGGCATTTACGGAGCACATTTACTGAGAACATTATTGGGCCTTCGGGCATTTACGGAGCACATTTACTGAGAACATTATTGGGCCTTCGGGCATTTACGGAGCACATTACGGAAAACACTATAGGGCTCTCGGGCATTTACGGAACACACTATTGGGCCTTCGGGCATTTACGGAGCACATTACGAAACACACTATTGGGCCTTTGGGCATTTACGGAGCACATTATGGAACAGACTATTGGGTCTTCGGGCATTTACGGAGCACATTTACGGAGCACACTATTGGGCCCTTGCGGCATTTAAGACTGATGCACTAGTTTGATTGATGTTGCACTAATTGATAATTGATTGATACCATTGTTTCAGTCACGACTACTACTATTCTACGGACTAAGTCGAGACTACTCGAACGTGATAGAACGGTTTAATAATGAGCGGTCTTAAATTACTACCGAATCAGTGTCTAGAAAGGAATGGGAAGGGGGTTGGTCAACCAAGGGACTTGTTCCTGCGGTCTTTGAAATGACATGTGCCTTCAAGCCCTGACTGACTGGCTGATTTGGGAGTTAAGTTAGACTTCTTATTAGTAGGCCTGCCTACACTATTAGATAGTCAAGCAACGCTCATCTTTTCTTAAGTGTTGCTACAACCACCTGGATGTCTAACTATCGTCATCACATTGTCTGTTGGTCTAAATATTGATGCTACCATATGCCACGCCACATTTATTGCTCTCAGTTGTTACTTTTACACTTGCACATTCACCTTTACTTTATGCATTACATGAATCACTTACCACATCTAAATAGTTACCAGTACTTTACTTATTCTCTTACATACCTGTCTGCCCATACTTTACTTCTTACACCTGCATGACCATCTTTTGTTTACTATAGTCTGTTCCATACTTTTGCACTACTTTGTTTCTATTGCTAGAATTGTTGTGACTTACCTACGGTTCTGTAACGACCACTTTTCGTGGTACGTTGTTCGTGCACGTGCTTTTGTCCGTGCACGTGTTTGTTTTAGACTTTATTTGTTTGTGAACACTTTCGTGTGGGATGCCGTTGTGAACGTCTCTGAGAGTATTAAATAGTGGCACTAATTTGGAACGACGTTTCTCGAGTCGTTTTCCCACAAATTAATCTTACTCGATGAGACGTGACGATTCTCACTCTTGACGGGAGACGTTTCTATTTTTAGTTTCGTCGCCCGACGTCGAATTTGAGATCCGTCTTCTTAGTTAGCTCACATTCGTCATCACGATCACCCTGATATTTATTTTATAATTTTTGGAGTTTATTTGACCACTTTTATATTTTTAACAAGTTTTATATTATTTTTAATAATTTATTTTTAAATTAATTTCGGCCAAATAAAATTTATTTGAGTTTAAAACGTTTTAAAGAATTTTTGAGCCAATTTCCAGCTCATTTGGACCAGGTCAAACCCTTGGATGAGTTGGAGTAATTGAATTTCAAATTTTAAATCTTTTTAAACTTCTAATCCTATTAGATTTAGCCCTAGACCAAGTCAACCCTTCTATACTATATAAGCAACCCCTAGCAAGACCTATTTTCCAAAGAAATTAGTCCTAGCCTCTTCCAAAACTCAGATTTGACGTTGCGACGAATCGTCGCAACGTTGCAGCCGTCGCTTGTGCACGACCGAAGATTTCCGCTCCGTTCCCTCGGCCTGACCGAGGCCACCGCCCGCACCAAGCAAGCCCCGCACCGCGCTGCTGTCGCCACCCCGCTCCCCGCTCCGACCGAAGATTCCTCTCGGTCAGACCGAGAGGCTTCCCCGCACCCGCTGCACAGCCGCCCGCTGCAAGCCCCCGCTCAGCGCCCGCCTTGTCGCCCCGCATCCGCTAGAGCTTGACCGAGCGGATCGCCCGCCTCCGCAACGTTGCAACGCTCGTAACGTTGCAGCGCCCGCTCCCTCGCATCCGCAGCGCACGACCGATGGCCTCCCCCGCTCCGACCGAGAGAACCAAGCGCTGCCCCGCACTGCTGCACACCCCAAGCGTCGCACAAGCCCGTTCCCCCGCAGCGACCGATGGAGCCCCCCGCACCGAGGCTGTACGACCGATGGCCATACGTCGCAACCCCGCACCCGTCGCATCGCTTGCCACCGTGGGCCCCCCAAGTTCTCCAGAGTTATTGTGGGTCCCCCAAAGGCCCCTAGGACTACTGTGGGCCCCACCTAGGTGTGTTCTCTTTGACGACTTGCCGCGTACGATGTCGTCCCACGTCGTAGCCCGTCGTCGCACGTGCGAGCTTTGGAATCTGGAACCGTCGCCCCGGTTGAAGCTCTGAATTTTCCAGCGAGGAATATATATTGGAATCAGGACTTGGAGCGCGATCTATTATTCCAACCCCCGGTGTCGCTACCCGACGCCGGTGTAGCTTTCGCGTCGTGTTGAGGTAACGTTTTGCACCCCTAGGACCCCCAACCCAATTGCATGCTAATCAAGACTAAAAATCAGTATTTTAAAGTATTTTAAATGTTTTAGAATTCACTAATCAAGATTAATAAAACGGATGTAGGCTGGTGGACTTGTGCACGTAGGAATCGTGACTTTGGACCCGTTGGACGGTGTTTTCTTGACGTGATAGTTTCAGGCAAGTGAAACTTGCCAACTCTTGTGTAGGGCCATGTTTTTAGGCCACTTCCTTGCTTTTAGCGTAAAAGAGACTAGTCAGTGAAATGATAGCTGGCTAGACGCCTACTTGATCTAGTTTGACAACGAAACTAGATCCGTCACCTAAATGATCTAGCTTGACAACGAAGCTAGATCCAACCCTTAAACTTGTCATTCATGCATGCTAAACTGTCACGTTTACTTTTCTTACTTGTACGCTTTACTACTTGTCATGCCATGTCATCCATGCATTGATTGTTGCATCGTAGCACACGCTACAATACTTGTCCTCGTACTACTTGTCCGGCTAGGTGCACCCCTACGCCATACTTGTTTACACACTTCCTGGCTCGTGGTCCAGAAGCGAGCATTCCGTGTTCGGGGGTAAGGCCCTGGCTCGACACACGTGGAGGGGTAGGGATAAACGGTTACTTGAGCTTAGGAGTGGCCTGATCCGCCCTCTAGCCAAAGGACGGAATCTCTGTGCACGAGGTGCTTACTTTCCTTGTCTTGTACTTGTCTTGTAAATGCCATGCCATGCTCGTACTGTATTTTACTTACTTTACCTGTTGCACTCATTACTTTAAATGCCATGTCATTGCATCATGCTAGAACTTTTAGGTTGCTTTTACTTGTACTTTCAGTTTCCTTGCACAAGTCTCTTGTAGACTTGCTGACATGTGCCCCTTGCTCTTTTGGGTGTCACATGTTAGACCCTGAGCCAGAGACCGTTGCTGAGTACGTGAGGTCTTGCTGACGCTGAGTCTGAGTCCATGATTGCCCAGGAGGATTTTGGTGGACACCGGTGACTATGCTTTGAGTTTTGTTGAGCTTTATGTTGTTTTAGGCCTTTTGTTAGTTGTTGGTGCGTAGCACCGTTGTTTTGTACTTTGTACTTTTGTTGGCCATGTTTGGGCCTTTAGTCTCTTTCTTTTAGCCTGGTGGCTTTTCTGCGATGTTGGAAACTTATTTTATGGATATTCTGAGATGTTTCTTTTGTCTCATTTCATTATTATTATCTTTGTTTCGTTCGCGTTGCAAGGACCTGCAGTTTTAAATTTTATCGACGCTTATCGGACTTGTAGCTTTGTAGCTTCAAGTCTGAGCGGACCTTCTCACGCTTCGCCTCCACATTTTTGGGAAGCGGGGCGTGACAGGTTTTGTTGGTGGCCCATGCAGGTCCGGTCTTGCAATTGCGAATTAACGGAACAACGATAATAACGGAATATCCATTAAATAAATTGCAACATCCGAGTAATAAGCCCTGAGCTTAGATGCTTTCTTAGGACACTAGATGATAAGAAGACTTAGTTAGACGTATGTGCTTGCTAGTTAGAGGCTTCTGTTTGTTAGTTAGACTCCCTGACAGCAATCGATCTAATCGCTATAGGAGTTACCTTAGTGGTTCATGTCTACCCCTGACCATATTAGACTTCTAGAATTTCCTTTAGTCGTTCGCTTGGGTTCATCGATTTCGGACCAGACTGAACGCATTTCATTACCGTCTAGCTCTTTAGAAGTCTTAGCGCTTAGTTTTTAATCTTAGGTTGGTCGACCGTAGGAGTTTCCCCGTAGATTCCCTTGATTCATATCCTAGGCGTATGTATGTTTTGATCAACCGACCAATTTCCTTGCCTCGATTCACGAGATCGCCCCGTAACGATCGACGTCAATTTTCGAACCCCTCCATTATGAATTTTGAAACTCTTGAAAGTATTTTTCGAACTTCCTCATTTCCGAAGTTTAATTTTGATCCAAATTTCAATGCATGTATACTTATACTTCATCCCCCTTCGTTGATTTAAAATTTTTAAAACGTTGTCGGAATTTCTGAATACTAGTTTATAGTATTTTCCCAGCCTATGTTTTTCGTACTTGTGTAAACGTGTCGTTCTTTCATATATTAATTTTATTTTGAACCGTACTTTATTTTGCTCAGTTCGATTTATAATTTTCCCTCTTATTTATGCCATTTGAATAATACATCGTGTTTACTTTTAATATACTTTTCATGTCACATGGAATTTCAGATTTCAGCAAGTTGATTTTTACTCGTCGTACTCACTATTCCAAATTTTTGCAAAACTACTATTTTCATAACCTCTTCCTGCTTTAGACCCTCCCTGATTTGATTTTAAAGATTTGCTATTCGATCCTGATAATTCTTATGCTAAGTTACTACTATTTTCTTTCCGCTCACCATACACGCTTTTAGAAAAATTTCTAAACCAAATTGAATTTCAACTATTTTTATAACCGTGCCAGACTTGTTGTACTCATATATTAAGAACCTTGTGCAAATCTGTTTCACATTCTTGGCAAACCTTGGTTCCCTAAAAGTAGTTTCAAATTGATTATTTTCAATTTTCCATAGCCTAAAGTTTTGAAAGCATTTAACCTGATTTTAAATTCTTCCGTTGCTTGATTCCATTCCTTGACTTTCAAAAACTTTTGGCAACATTATATTAAATTACTGACGGATAGAATTTCCTAAACCATGTCCTTAATATTCGTGTAAATGATTTTACTTCCTTTTAAAATTTTTAAAACCAATAGACCATTTCCTCTTATTATGAATATTCGACTCAACCTCATTTCAACTCGTTTTATCAATCCCCAAGTATTTCTTTACAGACGAGGATTTTAACTTTGACGAACGACAGTTTTCAAAATCCATGTATTTTAACTTACGCTATTCACCCTATTTTCTTTTCTGTTCCCCATTTAAGCATCTCCTTTTCCCTCAACCTAAACATTCACAAGTAAATCGTTGTTTCACCTAACCAAGCTGTCTCCTTGAATTCGTCCTATCTGAACTCGTGCTTATCGATCCTTCCCTCGTCCCGACCTCTCTTCATTGCTTAGGCCTTAGGGTCCTTCAATGTCTGTGTCAACTCTTAGTTGTTAGTAGACCCTTGGACCCTTGTGAGGTTATCGTGGTGCACGTACCTAAGTTGTGTACGTGGGCTTGAATGAGAATTCCCATAGTATATTGATGTTGCCTATTGTGTGATATATATATACTCGGAGTTAATCGTGATGGTATGAAGTTGTTTATGTGTTAGTATTTATAGATTCGTGTGTGAATAGCTATACTATACTAGGGATGCTTGTGTATATTTGAATTAGCGTTGGAATATCTAAGTTGTGTAGGTAGTAAGAGATACTTGTAATGGTTGAAATAAAATGATTGGTAAAGCTATGTGTATGTTAGGTTGTAATAATAATAAGAGTACGTATAGTTACGTAGGTAGGCCTATTTTGTGACCTATATATTAGTACTTATGTGTATGTGCTCGTATGTAGGTATGTATTATGCTTAGACGTAAGTAGTTATGTTTTGTTGCCTGAGTATATAGGTGTTATGCATATGATAGTAGAATTATAATTTGATTGGTGTTGCTTGCTTTGCGGGATGTTGCATGCGTGCATACCGTGAGGTATACACGACTATTGCACATCTTAATTATGTACGTGTGGATGTGTTAGAATACTAATTATAGGTAGTAGGCTATGGTGTGAATATATATGTTACATGTGTGAGACTATACGATGAATACGTATGCATGTATTAGGGAGTGTATTATAAATATACGTGTGCTGATGTCTGTATTATTATCATGGTATATAGGATGATTGAACTACGTGAGTATTGCCTGACTAAATATTAAGTGTGATTGATTTATGGAATGTATATGGTTGTATTGGTAGACATATATATAAATATTAGAGTGGTATTGGTATAGGTATGAATGCCGTGCTACGTATATAGAATATCCTGATGTGTGTACTGAGTCTCACTCAAGCTTGAGTGGGTATACTCTAAATATATTGAATGTATGTTTGTAGTTTGAATATAGCAATGATTGATGAACGAATAGTGATAGGAGTGTTTGTGCCTGGTCGTGCTATGCACATGACTGTGGGTCGCTACGCCAGTATATAGTTATAGGTGTTGGTCTTGTGGTATAGTTACTTACTAAGGACTTGTTGTGTGAACGTTTGTGTACTAGCTAAAACTAGGTGTGTTTGTGTGCTAGTTATATAATGGTACGATTGGTGTATGTAAATGAAATGTTAGCGTGTATGGGTGTGCACCATGCACGGGTAAGTATGTGCTTAGTTATAGGAATTGATGACTACGATATATGTGGCGTGTCGTAAATACAGTTATAGGACCGTATGTGATGAGAATATATGGTGAACTATTTGCATGCACTGTATGACTATATGTTGTGAAATTATATTAGAGGTGAATGTATGGTGAAATATTTGAATGCATTTGAATGACTATATATATTATGAATTTATAGAAGTGGTGAGTGTATATCATATATGGTGAATTTGATTTAATAGTGGTATGGTGTGACTATATGTGTTGAGATGTTTTGTATTGGATGAATATTAGAGGGTAGTATACCCTTGATGTTTGTGCATAGGTAGCTACATATAGGTAGAGCAATGATTGTATTTGCTAGTATGAGATCATACCTATATAAGTATCTGAAATATTGTTTTGTGTTTAGGTAAGTAGTAGTGATATAAGGAATGTATGCTTATATATATGATTGAAATACATGTATAAAATTGACTGACTATAATAGGTACAAGTGTATACGTATGTGAATGTATAGATATACGTGTTGGTAGTGTTAATGTTTGACTACCTAGTGCGTATATGAGCACTTGGAATGACTATACCTGGTTGAATTATAATATGACTTGATTGGGGTAGTTACTAGAGCGCTTAGCTATATTAGAAAGTCCGAGGACGGACTTTATTCTAAGGTGGGGAGGATGTAACGACCACTTTTCGTGGTACGTTGTCCGTGCACGTGCTTTTGTCCGTGCACGTGTTTGTTTTAGACTTTATTTGTTTGTGAACACTTTCGTGTGGGATGCCGTTGTGAACGTCTCTGAGAGTATTAAATAGTGGCACTAATTTGGAACGACGTTTCTCGAGTCGTTTTCCCACAAATTAATCTTACTCGATGAGACGTGACGATTCTCACTCTTGACGGGAGACGTTTCTATTTTTAGTTTCGTCGCCCGACGTCGAATTTGAGATCCGTCTTCTTAGTTAGCTCACATTCGTCATCACAATCACCCTGATATTTATTTTATAATTTTTGGAGTTTATTTGACCACTTTTATATTTTTAACAAGTTTTATATTATTTTTAATAATTTATTTTTAAATTAATTTCGGCCAAATAAAATTTATTTGAGTTTAAAACGTCTTAAAGAATTTTTGAGCCAATTTCCAGCTCATTTGGACCAGGTCAAACCCTTGGATGAGTTGGAGTAATTGAATTTCAAATTTTAAATCTTTTTAAACTTCTAATCCTATTAGATTTAGCCCTAGACCAAGTCAACCCTTCTATACTATATAAGCAACCCCTAGCAAGACCTATTTTCTAAAGAAATTAGTCCTAGCCTCTTCCAAAACTCAGATTTGACGTTGCGACGAATCGTCGCAACGTTGCAGCCGTCGCCTGTGCACGACCGAAGATTTCCGCTCCGTTCCCTCGGCCTGACCGAGGCCACCGCCCGCACCAAGCAAGCCCCGCACCCCGCTGCTGTCGCCACCCCGCTCCCCGCTCCGACCGAAGATTCCTCTCGGTCAGACCGAGAGGCTTCCCCGACCCGCTGCACAGCCGCCCGCTGCAAGCCCCCGCTCAGCGCCCGCCTTGTCGCCCCGCATCCGCTAGAGCTTGACCGAGCGGATCGCCCGCCTCCGCAACGTTGCAACGCTCGCAACGTTGCAGCGCCCGCTCCCTCGCATCCGCAGCGCACGACCGATGGCCTCCCCCGCTCCGACCGAGAGAACCAAGCGCTGCCCCGCACTGCTGCACACCCCAAGCGTCGCATAAGCCCGTTCCCCCGCAGCGACCGATGGAGCCCCCCGCACCGAGGCTGTACGACCGATGGCCATACGTCGCAACCCCGCACCCGTCGCATCGCTTGCCACCGTGGGCCCCCCAAGTTCTCCAGAGTTATTGTGGGTCCCCCAAAGGCCCCTAGGACTACTGTGGGCCCCACCTAGGTGTGTTCTCTTTGACGACTTGCCGCGTACGACGTCGTCGCACGTCGTAGCCCGTCGTCGCACGTGCGAGCTTTGGAATCTGGAACCGTCGCCCCGGTTGAAGCTCTGAATTTTCCAGCGAGGAATATATATTGGAATCATGACTTGGAGCGCGATCTATTATTCCAACCACCGGTGTCGCTACCCGACGCCGGTGTAGCTTCGCGTCGTGTTGAGGTAACGTTTTGCACCCCTAGGACCCCCAACCCAATTGCATGCTAATCAAGACTAAAAATCAGTATTTTAAAGTATTTTAAATGTTTTAGAATTCACTAATCAAGATTAATAAAACGGATGTAGGCTGGTGGACTTGTGCACGTAGGAATCGTGACTTTGGACCCGTTGGATGGTGTTTTCTTGACGTGATAGTTTCAGGCAAGTGAAACTTGCCAACTCTTGTGTAGAGCCATGTTTTTAGGCCACTTCCTTGCTTTTAGCGTAAAAGAGACTAGTCAGTGAAATGATAGCTGGCTAGACACCTACTTGATCTAGTTTGACAACGAAACTAGATCCGTCACCTAAATGATCTAGCTTGACAACGAAGCTAGATCCAACCCTTAAACTTGTCATTCATGCATGCTAAACTGTCACGTTTACTTTTCTTACTTGTACGCTTTACTACTTGTCATGCCATGTCATCCATGCATTGATTGTTGCATCGTAGCACACGCTACAATACTTGTCCTCGTACTACTTGTCCGGCTAGGTGCACCCCTACGCCATACTTGTTTACACATTTCCTGGCTCGTGGTCCAGAAGCGAGCATTCCGTGTTCGGGGGTAAGGCCCTGGCTCGACACACGTGGAGGGGTAGGGATAAACGGTTACTTGAGCTTAGGAGTGGCCTGATCCGCCCTCTAGCCAAAGGACGGAATCTCTGTGCACGAGGTGCTTACTTTCCTTGTCTTGTACTTGTCTTGTAAATGCCATGCCATGCTCGTACTGTACTTTACTTACTTTACCTGTTGCACTCATTACTTTAAATGCCATGTCATTGCATCATGCTAGAACTTTTAGGTTGCTTTTACTTGTACTTTCAGTTTCCTTGCACAAGTCTCTTGTAGACTTGCTGACATGTGCCCCTTGCTCTTTTGGGTGTCACATGATAGACCCTGAGCCAGAGACCGTTGCTGAGTACGTGAGGTCTTGCTGACGCTGAGTCTGAGTCCATGATTGCCCAGGAGGATTTTGGTGGACACCGGTGACTATGCTTTGAGTTTTGTTGAGCTTTATGTTGTTTTAGGCCTTTTGTTAGTTGTTGGTGCGTAGCACCGTTGTTTTGTACTTTGTACTTTTGTTGGCCATGTTTGGGCCTTTAGTCTCTTTCTTTTAGCCTGGTGGCTTTTCTGCGATGTTGGAAACTTATTTTATGGATATTCTGAGATGTTTCTTTTGTCTCATTTCATTATTATTATCTTTGTTTCGTTCGCGTTGCAAGGACCTGCAGTTTTAAATTTGATCGACGCTTATCGGACTTGCAGCTTTGTAGCTTCAAGTCTGAGCGGACCTTCTCACGCTTCGCCTCCACATTTTTGGGAAGCGGGGCGTGACAGGTTCCATCTCTGTGGCACCGCAGACGACGTACATATGGAGGCAGATGCTCTAGAGTTAATAGCGCCAGAATTTGACCATGAGTCTGCAGCTTTCAGAGTTGTTTCCAGTTGCATTTACTTTCCTTCATGTACGATTGTTGGACCATTTTTGTACAACATGGATGTAATAATTGGACACTATTTGGGTATTTTTGTACATCTCTGCATCGTGGCTATTTTGTTTTCACTGGTTAACGGCAGGACCTGCGCAAATATCAAAAAAGTAACGGGCCCGTGAATCGGGTCGTTACAAAAAGAGTAGGAGGCTATCTAAAAATCGGGACGCTCGTGTCATCGGCGTCACTCGGGCGAGTGGGATTCTTCACTCGGGCGAGTGGACTTCTCTACTCGACCGAGTGGTCTTCTGCTGCGCTCCCTAAAATTCCAGAGAGTTGGCTTTGATTCCCTTCAGAAATTCTGACTCACTCGGGCGAGTGGAGTTCTCTACTCGACCGAGTGGAATTATCCACTCGGTCGAGTACGTTGTGGCTCAAGATCTCTTTGTATCAGTTGTACTCGGCCGAATACACTTCTTCACTCGGCCGAGTGGGCTGTGTTACGCGGCCGAGTGGCCTGTTTCTGGAGTCAACTCTTCTCCTTCTCGCCTCTTCGTCGATTCAATCGATTTCCTTCTTCGTCCACTCATCCTCCAGCACCGTTAGCTTATTGATAGGGCCATGGGCGATGCTCCGGTATGCGTACGAGTCCCTTAAGGTCATTTTTGCTCCCGATCGCTCCATACTTCCTGAAATCCGACAAAAATAAGAAATAGTGAAAAGTAACGTAATATCATCGAATAATCATGAAAATCGCAATATGAGCAATCGGAATGGCATGAAAACATGCGAAAAAAGGTGTAAAATATGGACCGATCAAAATCCCCCAAGCTTACCTCTTACTCGTCCTCGAGGAGGATAAGTAGAGAGACGAACTCGGGAAATGAAAATAAAGGAGATGAAATGAAAGAAAAATAATGCGAAGTGGAAGGGGTCGCTAGATTCTTCTCTCAGATCTCAAGCCATAAGCTACACATCACGATAGTTCGGAAAATACGAATCACATGCTATAAAGATTCCATATCTTACTTAAACATGGTACTTGCAAGCTTTAAGAACAACAAAAGGGACTCTCTAAATTCATACAATCAATTCATATCCACATCACGCATCTCATAGAATTTAATATTCGAATATTGGCGATGCACTTTTCAATCAAGAGTTATAACAGAAGCATATATGAATCACCCCAAACATGCAATGGAGAATGGAATAAATCATGGCATTCATATATTTATATCGATTCATAAGAAATCTACATAACTAAAGTATTTTGCTAAGTTTCAGCATTATCAAACTTCCCCATTCGTGCACCTCTCCACTCTAATGTCGTACTCACTCATATGGTCAAGTGAATTCACCCCCCAAGCTTAGCTTGAGGCATCACACCTAAAGGAATATGATAGTGGAAAATGGGATTTTTGCCTTGGCTTTTCCAAGTATTTTGTGGCTCCAATAATGAGATAGCGAAATATCTTTCTTTTTCTTTTTGAACTTTTTGTTTCTTATTTTTCTTTTTGGATTTTGTAGGAGCTAAATGATTTGTATTTTTGGATTTTGGCTCCTTTTTGGCTTTTTGGACTTTTTGGATCTAACTTTTTCTTTTATAGTGATTTTTGAGAAATAGATGCGATATAAGTAGCTTTAGGAGGTGAACTCAAGTGACATGTAGAGAATAAAAATGTATATGTGGAGAAAGAAATAATGTAACACTCGGTTCACTCTAAGATGTGCACGAACGGTTCAATAAAATAATTCTTCAACTAAAACTTATATGTAAGCATGGATATTCTGAATCTTCTCAATAAAAAGTGAAGTCAAGCAGTAAAGCACACAATCATATCAAGCATGCAACAGGAGGCGAATAAGACAATAAGGCAGATGCTTCCATTATACAATTGATGCGTGAATCTAGGTGCACTTCCAACAAAAGCATACTAAACACTAATCCATACATTCAACTTCAATTAATATCATGCATTCATATAGAGGAATCATCAAGAGAAATAGATTTGCAAGCACATGTGAATAGCAAGACTATGGAATACTCTAAGTAGCATGGCATGGAATAATAAGCATCGTGATGGCTACTAAAGCAATAAGATATATCATCATAAGGAACAAATCTAGCAAAAGGAGGAAAAGAAAATAAAGATATATAAATAAAAGAGAGGAAAGAAAATAAAAAAACAAGCACACAATATGATGCATGAACACACATAAAAGGAAAATAAGATGGAAACATCAAAAAGATGATGCAAAAATTTTGAAAAATTTTAAAAACCCTAAAATAAAGTAAATGCAACTAATGCATCTAAATGGCATGGAAATGCACTCCCCCACATTGTCCTCAATGTGATCATAATGGAAGATTATAAGGAACAATGATAATAATAAGGGGGGTGAATGAAAAATGGTGAAATGAATGACATGAAATCCTAATGCAACTACATGCACATACAATGATGCATGCGAGTGCCTTCCCCCAAGCTTATACCAAACAATCCTATTCCAATGACTTGATCAAAAATGTCACGGGTTTGCTAAGCGAGCTCAAGTAAAACGAATAAGAAAGTGAGTATTCACTTGAAAGAAATGCTCGATGGTGGTGAGCAAAAGAATGTGTCGTATCAAAATATGAAGAGGGCAATTAATATATATAATGGGTTCGGGGTGTAAAAGATTTTTGTTGCCGTCACATGAGGTGATATTTTTCAAGCAAATCTTTACGGTCCTCTCGCTGTCGAAAGGATTCGTGTTTATTGAAAACATAAAATGCTACACTACTGGATTGATATCACCTATAGCAAAAGGCGGATCCAGTATTTTTGTCGGTGCAGGCAACTGCTCCAACTGCTCTTTTTGTGGCTCCGCCAGGTGCGTATGTCCACGACTCCATCAGACTCCAGCAATGCGGCTCCCAGCACCTCTCCAAGGACTCCACTTGTACACTGCAAGAGACAAGCCGCATCAATCTGATTTGGATAATTCTTCCCCAAAATAAATATATTCCAAAGAGGGTCATCAACATAAGTATTTAAAATTACAGATGGTTGATAACACTTCCCTAGAAATAAATCTCTACGCTCGTGCACCACGTCGATCAACTCCTCGATGTTCGTCTCAGGTTGTTCAGGTAGCTTTGGCATACACGCATGGGTCTCATCAGGCAACTCCTCATCATCGTCAAACTTATCCCATCGCACCTCCTGATCATATTCAATAACATCCATGGGTGCTAACTCCTTGCTCTCCTCCTCGTATACGTCACATCGTACCTCTTGATCATATGTATGTGTATCCTGCAAAAGGTGCAATGAGTCATCAAGATCTGAATCATAGTAAACATCATACACGGAAGGGGAATCAAATGTAAGAAACGAGGGGGTAAAGAGATCTCCCTGAATGGGAGCCATAAGCTCCATGAACTAGTCCTCGGTGTCAGTGGAAGGGTGGTTCTCTGAGGGATGCTCAGCCTCTGTAGAAGGTGGAGGTGGCTGTGGTAGCTCAAAAGGAGGAGGGTAATGCTCGGGATCCTCATGAATGGATGTGTCCTCGTCCCAATGCACGGCCTCCTTGGTGACAAGCTCTGGCTTCGCATGTAAGGCATCCTCGAAAGCATGCTCTGGCTCATGTGGGTGGCAAGGGGGAGCGACGATGGCACAAGCTGACTCCGCAGTACCAGGTGTTGTGGTCTCGTCGGGGGTGGAAATATCAAAGCGCATAATACCTCCCCCAAGCTGAACATGGACATCCTCCTCAGGCTCCTCAGGCATAGAAGGCAATGTAAACGTCATATTCTCCTTTTTATGCATCCTTCTTCGTTTCTGTCCTGGAGCTCGAGGCACCTAATTGCATGGCTTGGCCTTCTCCATTGTAGGTGCAGGTGGCTCTATGGGCTCATGTATCTCGACCGCAGTATAAAAGTAGGTCTTGTGCCCCTCAACTAGAGCGTAGACTCCATCATCGATTGTGCCTGTAGGAGAGTTACAATGAGTAATAAAGTTTTGAAATTCGAGCTCAAAAGGATCACCTGCCAATATTGTCAATGGACCGGTTTCTCGGACTACGTCAACAATGTTTCTCAATAGGTCCATATATGTGTCCTCCTTCGGCAGCTCAGATGTCTCTATTTGTGGAGTGTTGATGGTGTAAAGGTGGATATGATCACCTTCAAGTGAAGCATACACTCCATCTATGATAGTACCTGCACCAGAGACATTAGCCATAACAAAATCGATGAATACTTGGTCGGATGGTTTACTTACCGTAACGGTTAGTGAACTGGTAGATCGAGCATCATCTATCATTTGCTCCAAGGTTGTTGCCAACTGCAGATCACTGAACTTTACCACTTGCATCCTCTTCAGAAACCCACGT
The DNA here is from genome assembly GCA_030789695.1 of Scilla litardierei. Classification (NCBI taxonomy): domain Eukaryota; kingdom Viridiplantae; phylum Streptophyta; class Magnoliopsida; order Asparagales; family Asparagaceae; genus Scilla; species Scilla litardierei. The sequence goes on from CM061140.1 coordinate 119,353,669, forward strand.
GAGGGTCCCTTTAGCCTTCTAGTGAAGATATCAAATAGCATGGAGCCATTCCACTCATGGTTTGATTCCGTCTGGAACATTCCTAACATTCTTTCAAATATGCACAAGGCTTCCCTAAAGGACTCTCCATCCACCTGACAGAATGTAGCTAGATATATGTAGGACTGTATAGAACCCAGTCGCATATTCTTTGGAAGCACCATCGCTGCAACAAATATACCTGATCAATCAAAGTAAACAACCTAGAAAAGACGTCAGGGGTACAAAGAGAGATAAAGATAATAATAATAGCAGGTGGTGGGAAAAATTCTCTCTTTCTTTGTTTTTTTGTGTGTTTATTTTTTTGTTAACGTAATCTAATCAACCTAATTGTGACAAATTGGCACCCAACTGGAAACACCTCCCCGGCAACGGCGCCAAAAACTTGATCGCGCCCGGATATACACCCGAAAAATGATTGTAGTTTTACCGCAAGCGCACGGTGTAGTGGTGAGCGGGTATCGAACACAAGGAGGTGGTGTTGGCTCCAATCTATCCTAGGTTGGTTTGACTACGAATGTTTTATTGGTGGAGATAGTTATGGTATGATGCAATGACAACGGTGATGGATGTCGGTGTCAGTGATAAAGATGTTGGATAAATATCGATTCAAATTCAAAATAATAAAAGTGTCTAGGGCTAGGGAATCCTCACTACAGATCGTCATGCATCTCTGTGAATCGTGAATCTCAATATTACTAAACTTGTGCTGAGGTGAACTAGTCGTAACTGAATATAGAACCAAGCTCACGCTCTCGTGCTATTGCCGGTCTATAGTGACCTAGGTTAGGGCCCACTCTCGTGCAAACCCTAACCTAAGCCACTAGCATTAGGATCGACATCATCGTCCAATCGCCCATCGAGCCCACTCTCGTGCAAACTCGAGTTACGATCTAGGTTGTGATAGCTCGTATTCGTCCAATCTCTTGCAAACGAATATGGGTATATATCTATAATAAAAATGCTAGCTTTGGTCCAATCTCTTGCAAACCAAGTCTAGCGAATCTCGATTATAAATCTAAATCGAATATCTAGGCATTTCCATCGATCGGAATCCAATCTCTTGCAAACCCCGAATCGATGGAAATTCCTAGCTATCCATGATAAATCAATCACAACCTAACCTTCTAGCAATTCTAGAAATATAGAAATTCATACAAATCTGAAATTAGATACATAGGGTTCATTCCTATGCGCTAGAACAACAATCAATCAAGCATAACAATAACGATATAGAAATCAATAAGAGACATTGCTTGCATATGAAAAGATAGCAAATCAAAGATTCAAATAATAAGAACAATGATACTTAGTTTTGATGAAGAACTTCAATCCAATTACAAGCTTTTTTGATCCAAGAGGGGGCCTATGGCATGGCCTAACCTCTAAAATAGTCTCCAAGAAAACAATATGGGACTCCCTCTAATGACGGCTACAAACCTCTTATATAGCCCCCCAAAACCCTAGCAAATAACCCTAGAAACCCTCTCAATTTCGTGCCCAAAGTCAGCTCTAGCTGCAACTTAATTTCTGGGCCCGCAGTCACTCGGGCCGAGTGGAAAGCTCACTCGGCCGAGTGAGAATTCCTGCAAAAACTATAGAAAATAGCACTCTGTCAAACACTGTCAAAAACTGCTCACTCGGCCGAGTGGAAAGCTCACTCAGTCGAGTGAAAGTGTCACTCGGCCGAGTGACACTGATATGCGAATTCCAACATTACATCATCAAATTGCAGAAATTACCCAGATTTCATCCTACCTCCGATTGGTGCATTCTTGGCGGCGTTGTAACTATCATGAAGTGTAATATCCATAAAAAATATGATAAAAATACTTTAACCATTGGAATGATAGAATATTTCAAAAGAGTTGGAGGATGTCTGAATATTTGGGTGCTCGTGTCATCGGCGTCACTCGGGCGAGTGGGATTCTTCACTCGGGCGAGTGTACTTCTCTACTCGACCGAGTGGTCTTCTGCTACGCTCCCTAAAATTCCAGAGAGTTGGCTTCGATTCCCTTCAGAAATTCTGACTCACTCGGGCGAGTGGAGTTCTCTACTCGGCCGAGTGGAATTATCCACTCGGTCGAGTACGTTGTGGCTCAAGATCTCTTCGTATCAGTTGTACTCGACCGAATACGCTTCTTCACTCGACCGAGTGGGCTGTGTTACTCAGCCGAGTGCCCTGTTTCTGGAGTCAACTCTTCTCCTCCTCGCCTCTTCGTCGATTATATCGATTTCCTTCTTATTCCACTCATCCTCCAGCACCGTTAGCTTCTTGATAGGGCCATGGGCGATGCTCTGGTACACGTACGAGTCCCTCAAGCTCATTTTTGCTCCCGATCGCTCCATATTTCTTGAAATCTGACAAAAAACAAGAAATAGTGAAAAGTAACGCAATATCATCGAATAATCGTGAAAATCGCAATATGAGCAATCGGAATGGCATGAAAACATGCGGAAAAAAGGTGTAAAATATGGACCGATCAAACCACCTCCCCGAATTTGATGAAGAAACGGCTGCTCGAATGAGGTGCTTCGATGAAGAGGATTAGCTGCTCTGCAGAGGCGTCTCGATGATGAAGAGGCGGTCGCTTGGCAGAGACAGTTCGATGAGGAGGCCACGATACAAAGACAGCATGATGATGAAAAAGCCGCCCGACCGCGACGTTACATCAGGATACCCTGCTCCATTGTGATGTTTGCATTACCTCAAAGGACATAAAGAAATTCATTTGGAAGTCTATCATATGCCGCTTCGAGATACCTCGCTCCATTGTGACGGACAACGGGACGCAGTTCGACTCCACGGACTTCAGAGAATTCTTCTCAGATTGGGATGTCAACCTTCACTTCGCCTCTGTGGCGCACCCGCAGTGCAATGGCTTGGCCGAGGCAGCGAACAAATGCATCCTTGGACCCTTGAAGAAGAAGGCCGGTAACGCCCATGGATCTTGGCCTGACAAGCTACCCGGCATCCTTTGGTCTTACCGCACTACATACTTTGGTCTTCGTTTTGGCTCCAAACTCCGTCTTTCTTCCTCCAGTCGATTTCATCCTCCTCCTAAGCGTCGAGCGCCTTCTTGGGGCGCTCCTCGTCGTCTCGTTCATCCTCCTCAAGATGGATCTACCTATCTCCTCTCCTGTCAAGAAAAATAGGACCCGTTATCACAAAATTTTTGGGCGAAAGACTAAAAACGCTAAAAATTTCTAAAACGAAAATAAAGAAAAAGTAAAAATAAAGCAAAAACCGTCGGGTTGCCTCCCGACAAGCGCTCGTTTAAGGTCGTGAGCTCGACCCCCTATGATTTTCAATTAATGTGGGATGTTTGGTGCATATGAGATGCACCCATCGAACTTTCCGGGGAGAACGCTTGGATTGGGACGTGGCGGCGTCGTGTTCTCCCGCGGTGGTTTCTCATCTCGAATTGTGTTGGGGGGGAGGCTCCCCCAAGATAGCATTTGCTCCGGTCAACGGCTTTACCGGTGACGCCGGTCTCCGTGCCGGCGGAGCTTTCTTCGGAGACCGTAATTTCGAGAGCTTGCAGAGCTCTCGAATCCTTGCGACATCAGCGTCGCCTTGATCATTTTCAGCGGAGAGGTCGGGGGAATCATCTTTATTCTCTTCATGGCCTAAATCCGGGCCTTCCTCGAAATCTTCATCAAAAAGAGCGCCAATTGGGTGAGGAATCGCCTCCTCTATCACCTCATCAAGGAGGTCCATGTAGTCAAGTTCCTCGTGGTAAGGCATGTGCTTCATAACCTTAGGAATGTGGAGCTCCACCTCGATGTTACCGACGTTTAAAGTAAGTGTACCTTCACGCACGTCGACGATGACTCCGGCGGTGGCGAGGAACGGGCGTCCAAGTATCAATGAGGTGTCTCCCTCCTCCTTAACGTCCATGATCACAAAGTCACATGGCAAGCATATTCCACTCGGGACTTGTAGCGGTATGTCTTCGGCGATCCCTACCGGCCTAGTTATCCGTCCATCGGCTAATTGAATGTGCATGTCGATGGGTTTCAACTTTGTCCCGGTGTTTAGCTTTAAGAACATGGAGAGGGGCATGAGGCTCACACTAGCCCCAAGATCAACCAACGCCTTTTGAAGAGGAACGCCGCCCAAGGTGCAAGGAATCCGAAAACTCCCCGGATCTTTAAATTTTGCCGGCTCCTTCTCTCTCTTGGTGAACCAAGAGCCCTCCTCGGCTAGCATGATCTTCTCCTTCCTTTTCCTCCCCGAAATCAAGTCCTTCAAAAATTTAGCATACGTGGGGATCTCGACGATGGCGTCAAGGAAGGGGATGTTAAGGCTAACTCCTCTTAGGTACTCGAGAAATTTTGTTAGCCTTTTCTCCATTTTCGCTCTAGCGAGCCTTTGGGGGAATGGGACCGGTGGCATGAAGCGTCTTTCCTCAATCAATTCCTCCGCTCTAGATTTCTCCTTTTCTTGTGGCTCCTTCTCCTTATCAACCTCAACTACCGGCTCAATCGGCTCCAAGCTTTCCTCCACGACCTCCTCGGTAGGAATCATAGCGGGGGTGGTGTCCTTCCCGCCTCTAGTAGTAACGGCAACTACGGCATTGATGTGGCCGGTGTTGCCCCGTGGGTTTTGCTCCGGTTGCGCCGGCAATCGTTGAGTGTTCCGATTGAGCAAAGCTAATTGCTCCGATATTTGAGCCACTACGGTATTAAGAGAGTCTTGCCCCACCTTCAAAGTAGCATTCACCTTATTTTGCTCGACCATGAACACCTCCACTCTAGCTTCGAAGTCGGATCGTTGTGGAGCTTGTGGCGGATTTTGATTTTGGTTCCTCCACCCTTGGTTGTATCCGGGAGGCCTATATGGTGGAACTTGTTGCTTCGGTTGAAAGTTTTGTTGAGTAGGCCCCCTCGGTGGATAGTTTTGTTTTTGGGGTGGTGGTGGTCGAGCTTGTTGAGACGGTGGTTGTGGCGGGTTCAAAGCTCCTTCATTGTTGGCGTAGGAGAATCCCGGATGATTTCTTGCGGCCGGATTGGACCAATACCCTTGGTTCCCCGCAACATATTGTACTTGCTCCAAGGATCCTTCTCCTTGCTCTCCTCCCGAGTACATGACTTGAGATTGGTCTTGCCAATCACACATTTGGTTGGTCGGTGCGGAGGTGGATGGGCTTCCTTGGGGCTCCGTGATAAACTTCTCCAATCTCTCCACCACCTTGTGGAGAGAATCGAATTTGCTCGTGAGCTCCGCTACGGCCTTCGCCTCGTAGATGCTAGTTGGCTTTAAGGAGGATGTGGAGTGTCCTCGCTCATCGCCCCATTGTTGATTATTTGAGGCCATCTCCTCAATTAGGGCCGTAGCTTCCTCGGGAGTCTTTGACAAGATTGCACCATTCGCCGCGGCATCAATAATTTGTTTGGTCCCCAGTTGGAGACCATTGTAGAAGCTATGCACTAGCTCCCAATCTTCTATACTGTGGTGCGGGCATTGATGCTGTAGATCCTTAAAACGCTCCCAAGCTTCATAGAGCGTCTCCTATGGTCCTTGCTTGAAGGACATGAGAGGGCTCCGGATCTTCACCGTCTTGGATGGCGGATAGAATTTGTCAATAAATGCACTCGCCAACTCGTCCCAAGTAGTGAAGACACCCTCAGCTTGCGTCCTCAACCAATAGAGTGCCTTGTCCTTTAGCGTGAAGGGGAAGAGGCGCAGTCTGATGGCATCAATGGAGACCCCTGTCATCTGAAATGTGGCGCACTTCGACAAGAATAGTTGGATGTGGTAGTGGGGGTTCTCATGTGCGTTCCCATGAAATGGGTCTTGTTGCATCAAAACCACCAATCCAGTCTTTAGCTCGAAGTTCTTGTCGGCCGCCAACTGCGGCATGGCAATGGATGAGGTGGTAGAAGAAGTCTTAGGCCTAAGCCTATCGCGAATAGAAATTATTCTCGCCATCCTTGCCGCCAATTCTTCAGGAGTTTCCGGGTTGGTCATGAACCGCCCTTCCGGACCTTGTCTCCTTTCCGCTCTAAGTCTCCGCGCGGTACGTTCGATCTCGGGATCAAATAGTATAGCTTCAGGGTCCGCCGTAGATCTCGTGTTCATGCACAGAGAAAACAGAGTTTCAAAGAAATGATTAGAACCGTGGAAGGGTTAGGTAAGAAATGAAAAATAAAAAATAAAAATAATGATAATAATAAAATAAAAAAAAAGAAATAGCTAGGGTGAGAAAGAATCAAACGCAATTGCCTCCCTGGCAACGGCGCCAAAAACTTGGTCGGTCCTGAGTTTACACCCAAAGAACGGTTGTAGTTTTACCGCAAGCGCACGGTGTAGCGGCGAGCGGGATATCGAACACAGGGAGGACGAATGACCGTGCTTGCTCCTAATCAACCTGGCTACTTAAGAGAGAAATTTGCCTTTGGCGATCCTGTCACAATCGTCAGACAAACGTGTAGAAATATCAAATCAAATAAAGAACGTCTAGGGAATGGGGAATCCCCGCTACTCACCGTATTTCATAAATGTGGTTCGTCGGTATCAAAGTTGCTTGAATAAGAGTTTGGATGAACTAGTTGCAACTGAATGTAGAACCAAGCTCACGCTCTCGCGCTGTTGCCGGTCTATAGCTATCCTAGGTTTGATCCAATCTCTTGCAAACCCTAGCCTAGGAAAGCTAGCATTAGGATCAACATCATCGTCCAATCGCGCACCGAGTCCAATCTCTTGCAAATTCGGTCCACGATCTAGATTGTGATAGTTCCTACCCGTCCAATCTCTTGCAAACGAGTATCGGCATGGAATTGCAACCGGAAATCCTAGTATCGGTCCAATCTCTTGCAAACCGATACTTCGAAAATCCGATTCCAACCCAATTCGGATTTCTAGGGCTTCCTATCAAATTGGGATCCAATCTCTTGCAAATCCCAATCGATATGAATACCTAGCCATCCGTAGTAAATTGACCACAATCTAATCCCTAATTATTAATTCTAGCACAATTTCTACCAATTCATCACAAATATGAAAGTGGGTTTGTAGGGTTCATCCCCACGCCCCAAGACGTGGAGACTACTCACAATTCATAGCAAGATCACAAAAATAATCAATGAAATAAACAATAGAATTCATCACAATATTGAGATAAGCAATAAAAATAGAATTTTTAAGGAAAAGAGATGCAAACCAATGGAGTTCTTCAATAGTTCCAACAAAAATCACAAACTTGTCTCTTCTCCAATAACAAGAACAAAGATAAAAACTAATCTAAAAAGCTGCAAAAAATCTAAGAGAGAGGCTCTCAACACTAGGGTAAAAACAGGGCTTAAATAGCCCCAAAAATCTTCCAAAAATCGTGACCAAAATACCCCTGCACAGCCTGTTTTCCGTAGTTTTCGCTACAGGCAGCGCATCGCACTCGGCCGAGTGACAAAAGTCGCTCGGCCGAGTGAAAACCCTGTCATTTTCCAGTAAGTCGGGGGCTTCAGGGGTCTTCAGTTCGGGGGCGGCTCGGCCGAGTGAGTTGTCGTCACTCGGCCGATGGCTTCAAGGCACTCGGGCGGACGTAATAATCCACTCGGTCGAGTGGGTCTTCTGAAGCTCAGGCAGCCGAAAAACAGTAACTTCGATGTTTTGAAAGGGCTTCGTCTGGGCGCCACTCGGGCGGACGCGATATCGTCACTCGGCCGATGTGGTCTTCGGTGCTCGGCCGAGTGCACATAGAAATCGTATCTGTTCAGGTCGGCCGAGCAGTGTCTCGCTGGTCGGCCGAGTGGGACACAAAAAATGCCCAATCTGATTGTTTTGGCCTCCTCGTCGCTCCTGTGACGTCCATTCTTCTTCCGCTCCTCTCCAACAGCAAAATACCCCTCGGGGAGGTCGTCGGTGACCGTCTAAAGTGAGCGCATCTCAAGATCACTCCAAATCGCGCCAAATCACCTGAAATGCGACAAAAACAACAAATCGTGAAAAGCATCGCAATATCGTCGATATATCGTGAAAAACATGATTTGGGCGATCTAAATGGCATGCAAACATGCGGAAAAAAGTGTAAAATAAGGAGTGATCAAAATCCCCCAAGCTTGCCTCTTACTCGTCCTCGAGGAAGATAAGTAAAAGGCGAAACCGGTGGATTCGGAAAACGGCGAAAAGAAACGAAAAATGAAAAACGAAGAAGAATGAAAACGAAATAGAATAAAGTAAGAAAGAAAGAAGCGAAGAGGTAGGATGCTAGATTATTTCCTCAGGACGTGGGTTTCACTTACTCATATAGCATGCTCTGAATGAAAAATACATGTCAAAGAATTTTATTTTGATATCATAGTATAATAGTGCAAGTAGAAATAGAAAACCCACGAACAACGATATAATCATGAAAAACGGAATAACTTTAGAATTAGCATCGTCTGAAACATTTAAAGCGGTATACCAATCACAGATCACACACTTTTCAATTGAACGCTTTCTATCAGGAGTATAAGAGTATCACACTATAGAATAGAGAGAATAGAAAAGTATGGATTTCATGAGATGAACGCTAGGCTTAGATTCCTGGATTTCGTAAAGCTAAAAACAATCTCATTGAGTATAGAATATTACTTAGCCTAGGTCGTCGTGCAATGTCAAGTAGTCACTCTCTCACACATCAATGGATCCCCTCCCCCAAGCTTATCTATAAGCGTGGTGGCATAAAAAATATTTACATCCCCATCTTTATATACATATAGCTCCAAAAGTGATAAAAAGAAAGAAGGAAGAAAGAAAGTGAGATGGGATCTTTTATTGAGGATTTTTCCTCTTTTTCTCCTTTTTTTCTTTTTCTTTTTTTTTCTTTTGATATAGCATATATACAGTGATCCCAACTCAAAGAGAGATAATGATATACAAGAATGTTTTTCTCTCTTTTATTTATTTTTTTTATAGAATAAGAGACTTGGAGCTAGGAATTAATAGCGGGGGAAATGCCATAAAATAGAATCACTAAGGGGAGATTCACCAATGATTTTAAAAGTAGAGAAATGATGTTCAAGATTTGTGGAGAAATAAATAAATATAACTCTCGGTTCACTCTATAAGACATGCACGACAACTTCAGCAGGGTAATCTAATCTACTCAGTTTCGATCACAAAAAAGCTAACTAATCCAGATTTATCATAGCTAACATCATCCAATCATCCTGAAGTGAAGTGTACAATTCATGCATATAGAAGTGATATAGGAAAAGAAATCAGTACTCCAGATATAGGCATTCAATGCGTGAATCTTGGTGTGTTTTCTGTGATAGCATACGTATGAATATTTAGACTCAGCTAATAATAAAATTTCATCCATTTTCATGTGGAAAAAGTGTGGGTTACTGTCTCTAGATGCAAGGCAAGTCATATCATATGATATCAGAAATAAAATCTAAGACACGACAAATATATCATGCACATAGAGTAAGCTAAATCCAACGTCATCATCATCACAGAAAAGTCATCTCTAGCATGAGATGAAAAAGAAATAAAGATAAAGGGAAAATAGAACTATTTGCAATGCAGCACACAGAAAAATAAGAAAAACGTGATGCATGGTAAAATGAAAGAAAAATAACGAAAAATGAGTGCAAAAGTGAAAAACGGTGTGAAAAACTAAAAATAAAGGTGGTAGATCAAAAAGAACGTGAGAACTCACTCCCCCAAGCTAAATCGCACAATGTCCTCAATGTGCAAAGTGTGGCACACCGAGAGACAAGAAATGTGAGGGGCAAGTGAGGATGCATGCATGGAAAAGTGAAACTAAAAAAAGAAAAATAAAGAAATGAAAATATGATGCGGACATGATGCATGCACGGATAGGAGTGATACAGATATATAAATGGCACCAAAAACTCTCCCTCTCTCCCAAAAAAGATAGATATAGATATGATCAAAAATAGAATCCCAAATAGATATGATATGATATGCGTAAATAAATGTGATCAAAAATAGAATCCCAAAATAAGTGAGGGGAGGGGGGTGGACAAAAGTGCATCTGGACCCAGCAGAAACGGGCAGCACAACGGCAAGAAGAAACGATGGCATCAAGAGTGCCTAAGAAGGCGGTGCTGCGCCGTCTCCGTCCTGAGGCGGAGGTCGTGAGGGTGGTGCTGGCTGGACAGGCTGCTGAGCGGGGGTGGGTGTGGGAGTGGCAGCAGGCTGAGTGGGTGTGGAAGTGTGGGCGGGAACCTGCTGGGTGGGTGGGGGTACGCGCGGGAGACGCTCCAGAACCTGGGTGAGACAGTAGTGGATATGTGGTAGCAGGTCGAAGCGGCCAGCCATCGCAGTGACGGTGGCGGACAGGGTCCGGAGGTCGCCTCTGAGGCCACTCACCGCCCCCTCTAGAGCACAAATGCTCTGAAGTACTGTGTCAGGGGGAGGTGGTGCAGAGGGACGCACCAGGCGAGGCTGGGCAGGTCTGGGCTGGCGTACTCGGGTCGCGTATGTGACAGGCTCAGCGGGAAAGGGTACAAAAGGTGCTGTGCCGGCAAAGGTGGTCCTGGCCTCAGTGTGAGGCCGGGGCGGGCGGTGAGAAGTGGAGGCAGCAGCAACGAAAGAAGAGTGCAAAAGAGACAGCGAGGCGGCCAGAGAGGTCGACGGTACAGAAGTGTGGACAGACGCCACGACGCTCTCAGAAAATACAGCAGGGGTGGAGACAGAGGTGACTACCGCTGGGGTGGAAGTGTGTGGACCAAAAGGCGCAACCCCAGCAGAGATCATGCTAGCCATGGTCTCCACGACCGCGGCGAACGAGGGCTCTCCACTCTCAACAAAGGTCTGCGGGCGCTCGGGGAGTGCAGAGCAAAGAGGCTCGACGGACAGAGGGCCGGTGGTGGTGGTGGGAGTGGTGGTGACAGCCTCGGAAGTGGTGGAGGTGGGCTCAGCTAAGGTGCTCCCGACACCGACAGAGGTGTCAGGAGCGACGGAAACGTCAGGTATGGGCTGAGGGGCCACAGGGTCAACGGGCTCGGCAGCAGGCTCCGCAGGGTGTGCAACAGGGTCTACAGGGGCAGCAGGGGCCTGCTCGGCCTCCTCGGCCTCGAGCACGTACGCAGCGGGGATGAGGACATCCATCGCAGGGAGCCAGTCAACGTGGGCCGGTGCAATCTTGGTCCGAGCTGGGCTCGGGAGAATCATGTAGTCGGCACCGAAAGGGCCGTGCAACCAGACCCAGTGACGCTCACCATGCGGATGAAGCATCTTCATCCGGGCCATAACATCTATCGACAAAGAAGTGGGGCCCGGGATGCGTCGCAAGTCGTCGGGGAAGTCCTCGCCGGTCATAAGAGCAAGCAAGGTAATCAGGCCGCCGCAGCATATCGGTGAGCGAGCGCCCACCGATACAATGATGCGGTCTAAAAACCATGCCGCGATATCGATCACGACGGCGGGGACAAGCTCATCTCCATCCCTAGATAGAGCTCTGGGACGTGTCATCGCGTAGAGCATGTAAAGCTCTGGCGTAGACATCGTGCCCGGCTCATATCTGGCCAAAAATGGCGTCGCCATAAGGCGCTGAGCAATGCGAAGGCAGGGGTGGACGATGGCCGAGGCCTTGGCCCTACTAGGGTCAAAGGCAGCGTGGAGAACCGTGATACGTGCCCAGAAGGCACCGGCGTCAAAGGAAGGTGGGGGGATATGCGTGGGGCCGTAACCGTGATCGGCTCCTGGGACAGCGGGCCACGAGAAAAACGCTCTCATCATATCGAGAGTGACCTGGCACTCTCGATCCATGAACCGAAACAAGCATCCCTCGTCGGTCCGGGCGATCGAACTCAAAAACTCAAGTGTCGGGCGGGTAAAAGTATCCGCCGACACCTGGAAAAAATCTCGCCAGCCCACGTTGTCGTACAACGTGAGCATCCCCTCAAGTACCCCCAGGCGTCCTAGGTCAGCGAGGTGTGCAAACCTGGAGGGTACGATCGAGCGCTGGGAGATACGCTCGAAGACGGCGCGGTGTGCGTCGTCTCGGAACGTAATCCCGAGCGGCCCGACCAGTGGAGCCGGTGGTGGTGGCTGTGGAACGGCAGGGAGAGGCTGTGCGGGCTGTGGGGGCGCTGCAGGCTGTGCGGGGTGTGCGGGGCCTGCAGGCTGTGCTGGGTGGACGGTGTGTGTGTGGGAAGGAGGAGGAGACTCTTCCACCTCGTGGGCGGGGCCGGCATCATCCGACCGCTTCCGCTTAGCGGAAGGTCTCCTCGTCCGCGGCCGTGTCCGGGGCGGCATATCGGCCCCGAGCGCGTGCCGAAGAACGTGCAAAGTGCGGCGTGCGTAAAAAAATGGAAAGAGTATACCCAAACACGCCACGAGTGCTAAGCAGTGGAAGCGTGCGAAGTCCGCGCCTCCCCGAAGTCCAAAACAGCCCGTAGAAGCTCCCCTGAGCTCCCCTAAGCTCCAAAAAGCAACCTGCGCATGAAAAAGCGATATCAGCGAGTAATAATCAAAATGTATGGAGCAATAGGGGTATAATGGATAGATATAGAAATTGATTTGGGTTAGGGTGGCGTTTAGCACATGGATCCTCTAGAAATACAAGAAAAGAGGAGAAAACGGCGAAAACAGGGGTACCGGAGGTGATCGGACGGGCGGCCGCCGGCGGCGACTCGGGCGAGGCGTCGGCGGAGCTCGGCCGACGGTGGCGGGCCGGGCGGCGGCGTGGCAGCGGCGGTCGGGCGAGTGAGGGGGACGCGAGTGAGGGGATCAGGCGAGGCAGCTGAAGGGGCGCGGGTGTTTTGGGGGTTTTGCGTTTCGAAAAATACGCCCCCCCCCCTCGCCCTTTATATAAAGAAGTTACGACTCGGCCAAGTGACGTGGTCACTCGGTCGAGCGAGGCCAATGAAAATTTCCTCCCAGCTATCGCTTCGGCCGAGTGGCTTTGCCAGCCTCGGCCAAGTGGAGTAAGTCCATTCGGCCGAGTGACTCAAGCTACTCGGCATGACTCGCCCTAGGAGGGTATCCGTTTCACTCGGCCGAGTGGATATATATACTCGGCCGAGTAGCAGTTGTATCGAAATCAAGAAAATTAACAGAGAGTTGGGTACAGCAGACTTCCCTCGTTCGTGAGCGGCTCGGCCAGACGAACTTGTGTACTCGGCCGAGTGACTAGTATACTCGGCCGAGTGAGCCTTGTGTTCTGCTGTTTGTCTTCGTTTTGGCTCCAAACTCCGTCTTTCTTCCTCCAGTCGATTTCATCCTCCTCCTAAGCGTCGAGCGCCTTCTTGGGGCGCTCCTCGTCGTCTCGTTCATCCTCCTCAAGATGGATCTACCTATCTCCTCTCCTGTCAAGAAAAATAGGACCCGTTATCACAAAATTTTTGGGCGAAAGACTAAAAACGCTAAAAATTTCTAAAACGAAAATAAAGAAAAAGTAAAAATAAAGCAAAAACCGTCAGGTTGCCTCCCGACAAGCGCTCGTTTAAGGTCGTGAGCTCGACCCCCTATGATTTTCAATTAATGTGGGATGTTTGGTGCATATGAGATGCACCCATCGAACTTTCCGGGGAGAACGCTTGGATTGGGACGTGGCGGCGTCGTGTTCTCCCGCGGTGGTTTCTCATCTCGAATTGTGTTGGGGGGGAGGCTCCCCCAAGCTAGCATTTGCTCCGGTCAACGGCTTTACCGGTGACGCCGGTCTCCGTGCCGACGGAGCTTTCTTCGGAGACCTTTATTTCGAGAGCTTGCAGAGCTCTCGAATCCTTGCGACATCATCGTCGCCTTGATCATTTTCAGCGGAGAGGTCAGGGGAATCATCTTTATTCTCTTCATGGCCTAAATCCGGGCCTTCCTCGAAATCTTCATCAAAAAGAGCGCCAATTGGGTGAGGAATCGCCTCCTCTATCACCTCATCAAGGAGGTCCATGTAGTCAAGTTCCTCGTGGTAAGGCATGTGCTTCATAGCCTTAGGAATGTGGAGCTCCACCTCGATGTTACCGACGTTTAAAGTAAGTGTACCTTCGCGCACGTGGACGATGACTCCGACGGTGGCGAGGAACGGGCGTCCAAGTATCAATGAGGTGTCTCCCTCCTCCTTAACGTCCATGATCACAAAGTCACATGGCAAGCATATTCCACCCGGGACTTGTAGCGGTATGTCTTCGGCGATCCCTACCGGCCTAGTTATCCGTCCATCGGCTAATTGAATGCGCATGTCGGTGGGTTTCAACTTTGTCCCGGTGTTTAGCTTTAAGAACATGGAGAGGGGCATGAGGCTCACACTAGCCCCAAGATCAACCAACGCCATTTGAAGAGGAACGCCGCCCAAGGTGCAAGGAATCCGAAAACTCCCCGGATCTTTAAATTTTGCCGGCTCCTTCTCTCTCTTGGTGAACCAAGAGCCCTCCTCGGCTAGCATGATCTTCTCCTTCCTTTTCCTCCCCGAAATCAAGTCCTTCAAAAATTTAGCATACGTGAGGATCTCGACGATGGCGTCAAGGAAGGGGATGTTAAGGCTAACTCCTCTTAGGTACTCGAGAAATTTTGTTAGCCTTTTCTCCATTTTCGCTCTAGCGAGCCTTTGGGGGAATGGGACCGGTGGCATGAAGCGTCTTTCCTCAATCAATTCCTCCGCTCTAGATTTCTCCTTTTCTTGTGGCTCCTTCTCCTTATCAACCTCAACTACCGGCTCAATCGGCTCCAAGCTTTCCTCCACGACCTCCTCGGTAGGAATCATAGTGGTGGTGGTGTCCTTCCCGCCTCTAGTAGTAACGGCAACTACGGCATTGATGTGGCCGGTGTTGCCCCGTGGGTTTTGCTCCGGTTGCGCCGGCAATCGTTGAGTGTTCCGATTGAGCAACGCTAATTTCTCCGATATTTGAGCCACTACGGTATTAAGAGTCTTGCCCCGCCTTCAAAGTAGCATTCACCTTATTTTGCTCGACCATGAACGCCTCCACTCTAGCTTCGAAGTCGGATCGTTGTGGAGCTTGTGGCGGATTTTGATTTTGGTTCCTCCACCCTTGGTTGTATCCGGGAGGCCTATATGGTGGAACTTGTTGCTTCGGTTGAAAGTTTTGTTGAGTAGGCCCCCTCGGTGGATAGTTTTGTTGTTGGGGTGGTGGTGGTCGAGCTTGTTGAGGCGGTGGTTGTGGCGGGTTCAAAGCTCCTTCATTGTTGGCGTAGGAGAATCCCGGATGATTTCTTGCGGCCGGATTGGACCAATACCCTTGGTTCCCCGCAACATATTGTACTTGCTCCAAGGATCCTTCTCCTTGCTCTCCTCCCGAGTACATGACTTGAGATTGGTCTTGCCAATCACACATTTGGTTGGTCGGTGCGGAGGTGGATGGGCTTCCTTGGGGCTCCGTGATAAACTTCTCCAATCTCTCCACCACCTTGTGGAGAGAATCGAATTTGCTCGTGAGCTCCGCTACGGCCTTCACCTCGTAGATGCTAGTTGGCTTTAAGGAGGATGTGGAGTGTCCTCACTCATCGCCCCATTGTTGATTATTTGAGGCCATCTCCTCAATTAGGGCCGTAGCTTCCTCGGGAGTCTTTGACAAGATTGCACCATTCGCCGCGGCATCAATAATTTGTTTGGTCCCCGGTTGGAGACCATTGTAGAAGCTATGCACTAGCTCCCAATCTTCTATACTGTGGTGCGGGCATTGATGCTGTAGATCCTTAAAACGCTCCCAAGCTTCATAGAGCGTCTTCTGTGGTCCTTGCTTGAAGGACATGAGAGCGCTCCGGATCTTCACCGTCTTGGATGGCGGATAGAATTTGTCAATAAATGCACTCGCCAACTCGTCCCAAGTAGTGAAGACACTCTCAGCTTGCGTCCTCAACCAATAGAGTGCCTTGTCCTTTAGCGTGAAGGGGAAGAGGCGCAGTCTGATGGCATCAATGGAGACCCCCGTCATCTGAAATGTGGCGCACTTCGACAAGAATAGTTGGATGTGGTAGTGGGAGTTCTCATGTGCGTTCCCATGAAATGGGTCTTGTTGCATCAAAACCACCAATCCAGTCTTTAGCTTGAAGTTCTTGTCGGCCGCCAACTGCGGCATGGCAATGGATGAGGTGGTAGAAGAAGTCTTAGGCCTAAGCCTATCGCAAATAGAAATTATTCTCGCCATCCTTGCCGCCAATTCTTCAGGAGTTTCCGGGTTGGTCATGAACCGCCCTTCCGGACCTTGTCTCCTTTCCGCTCTAAGTCTCCGCGCGGTACGTTCGATCTCGGGATCAAATAGTATAGCTTCAGGGTCCGCCGTAGATCTCGTGTTCATGCACAGAGAAAACAGAGTTTCAAAGAAATGATTAGAACCGTGGAAGGGTTAGGTAAGAAATGAAAAATAAAAAATAAAAATAATGATAATAATAAAATAAAAAAAAGAAATAGCTAGGGTGAGAAAGAATCAAACGCAATTGCCTCCCCGGCAACGGCGCCAAAAACTTGGTCGGTCCTGAGTATACACCCAAAGAACGGTTGTAGTTTTACCGCAAGCGCACGGTGTAGAGGCGAGCGGGATATCGAACACAGGGAGGACGAATGACCGTGCTTGCTCCTAATCAACCTGGCTACTTAAGAGAGAAATTTGCCTTTGGCGATCCTGTCACAATCGTCAGACAAACGTGCAGAAATATCAAATCAAATAAAGAACGTCTAGGGAATGGGGAATCCCCGCTACTCACCGTATTTCATAAATGTGGTTCGTCGGTATCAAATTTGCTTGAATAAGAGTTTGGATGAACTAGTTGCAACTGAATGTAGAACCAAGCTCACGCTCTCGCGCTGTTGCTGGTCTATAGCTATCCTAGGTTTGGATCCAATCTCTTGCAAACCCTAGCCTAGGAAAGCTAGCATTAGGATCAACATCATCGTCCAATCGCGCACCGAGTCCAATCTCTTGCAAACTCGGTCCACGATCTAGATTGTGATAGTTCCTACCCGTCCAATCTCTTACAAACGAGTATCGGCATGGAATTACAACCGGAAATCCTAGTATCGGTCCAATCTCTTGCAAACCGATACTTCGAAAATCCGATTCCAACCCAATTCGGATTTCTAGGGCTTCCTATCAAATTGGGATCCAATCTCTTGCAAATCCCAATCGATATGAATACCTAGCCATCCGTAGTAAATTGACCACAATCTAATCCCTAATTATTAATTCTAGCACAATTTCTACCAATTCATCACAAATATGAAAGTGGGTTTGTAGGGTTCATCCCCACGCCCCAAGACGTGGAGACTACTCACAATTCATAGCAAGATCACAAAAATAATCAATGAAATAAGCAATAGAATTCATCACAATATTGAGATAAGCAATAAAAATAGAATTTTTAAGGAAAAGAGATGCAAACCAATGGAGTTCTTCAATAGTTCCAACAAAAATCACAAACTTGTCTCTTCTCCAATCACAAGAACAAAGCTAAAAACTAATCTAAAAAGCTGCAAAAAATCTAAGAGAGAGGCTTTCAAAACTAGGGTAAAAACAGGGCTTAAATAGCCCCAAAAATCTTCCAAAAATCGTGACCAAAATACCCCTGCACAGCCTGTTTTCCGCAGTTTTCGCTACAGGCAGCGCATCGCACTCGGCCGAGTGACAAAAGTCGCTCGGCCGAGTGAAAACCCTGTCATTTTCCAGTAAGTTGGGGGCTTCAGGGGTCTTCAGTTCGGGGGCGGCTCGGCCGAGTGAGTTGTCGTCACTCGGATGATGGCTTCAAGGCACTCGGGCGGACGTAATAATCCACTCGGCCGAGTGGGTCTTCTGAAGCTCAGGCAGCCGAAAAACAGTAACTTCGATGTTTTGGAAGGGCTTCGTCTGGGCGCCACTCGGGCGGACGCGATATCGTCACTCGGCCGATGTGGTCTTCGGTGCTCGACCGAGTGCACATAGAAATCGTATCTGTTTAGGTCGGCCGAGCAGTGTCTCGCTGGTCGGCCGAGTGGCTCCTCCACTCGGCCGAGTGGGACACAAAAAATGCCCAATCTGATTGTTTTGGCCTCCTCGTCGCTCCTGTGACGTCCATTCTTCTTCCGCTCCTCTCCAACAGCAAAATACCCCTCGGGGAGGTCGTCGGTGACCGTCTAAAGTGAGCGCATCTCAAGATCACTCCAAATCGCGCCAAATCACCTGAAATGCGACAAAAACAACAAATCGTGAAAAGCATCGCAATATCGTCGATATATCGTGAAAAACATGATTTGGGCGATCTAAATGGCATGCAAACATGCGGAAAAAAGTGTAAAATAAGGAGTGATCACTACCCGGCATCCTTTGGTCTTACCGCACTACATACAAAGCTTCAACGGGCGAGAGCCCCTTCATGCTAGCCTAAGGGGCAGAAGCAGTCGTCCCAGTGGAGGTCGGTGAACAATCTCTCCGCC
>CM061140.1:119372530-119395585 GCA_030789695.1 Scilla litardierei
TATCTGAACTCGTTCTTTCCGATCTTGTTTCGTTACGCTTTTGGTTCCTGTTTCCTGTCTATTGTTTAGGCATTAGAGCTTGTCGTTGACTGTGTCAACTATAGTTTAGTAGTGGGACCATTGGTTTTTGTGATGTTGTTGTGGTGCTTGTGTATTGGTAGAGTGTGTGGACCTGTATGAGTGTGCTACACTTAGGATATTAATGATTGTCTCTTGTGTCATGTATGTATACTCAGTGTTATTCGTGATAAATGTATGAAGTTGTATGAATGATGGTATTCATATATGTGTGGATATCTATACCACTTTAGGGATGACTGCGTATATTAGATTTAGTGTTGGAATACCTACTAATGGAGTATGTGGTTTGAAGATACTTGTAAATGCTTGAAATAATATACTAGTAAGTCATGTGCATGTTAAGTGTAATGATAATGGGTGTGCTTATGGTTAAGTGTGTAGGCATGTTATATGATCTATATGTTAGTACGTGTGAGCGTGTGCTCGTACGTAGATATGTATGTGCTTAGCCTTGAGTAGATATGTGCTTACTATATGAATATTTCTGATATACGTACGGTAATAGGGTTATAATTTTGTTTGGTATTGCTTACCTTTACGGGATGTTGTGCATGTGCATGTATATCATGAGGTATACATGATTATTGTACGTATTAACTATGTACGAATAAGTATATGTATTATATACTAATTACATGTAAATTTCTATGGTGTGAATATATATTATAGGTATGTGGCTATACAATACATGCATATGTGGGATAGTGTATTTGAATATATATATGTGCTGATGTTTGTAATGTTATTATGGTATGTATGTGGTTACGTTGGTAGATGTATATATATTGGAGTGGGGTTATATAGGTATAAATATCATGATATGTATGGGAAATTATCTATATGTGAAGAATTACTATCGTGTTTACTAGTGTGAAACTATTTTTTATATAAGTATGTGTAACTTAGTTATGTGATAGTGAGTGATAGTTATAAAAGGATGTACGTGAATATATGAATGATTGAAGTACGTGTATGAATTTGACTGCCTATGATAGGTATAAGTATAGAATGTGCCTTTATATATGTATACATGTTTGTAGGGTTAATGTTTGACTATCTAGTGCATATATAAGCACGTGTAGTAACTATACCTGGTTTGAATTATAGTGTGATGTGATTGGGGTAGTTACTAGAGTGCTAGGTATATTTATAGTTAGAAAGTCCGAGGACGGACTTTATTATAAGGTGGGTAGAATGTAACAGCCGTATTCCGACCGTTCGTTTTTCTCGCGTACTTTCCTCTTTTGCACGCGTATTTTTCTTTGCCCTTTCTTCTATCCGGAATACGCGATGTTATATGTCGTTGTGACCGTATGAAAGAGTAGTTATTTGTGGGATTCAATATATCTGTGCGTGAGTAGATTCATTCTAGGGTTGATGGGTTAGCCCTAGGATTCTAGGGGAAAATGTAGATCTGGATCCCTACATTGAATTGGGGACTTAGGGAAGTATTTCGGTAGATCCTACCGAATCCATTGATAACCCGTACTGAGATCCATGGTCTGTGGAATTGATGTGCTTAAGGGGTATCTATGGATTTGAATAGGGAAATCGGTGGATCCAATTAAGGCTCGTGACCATGCCCGACTCGCATCTTGAGGGGACCCATCGACGAACTATACTGCTACGTTGACGGCTACCGCCATTGCGTCAACGAGAGCCACCGAAATACCCCGCAATTCTAACCCATGAGAGTGGTACGAATTAGGGGTTTAATTCCCTAGCCCTAATGCAATGCAAGTATCCTATCCCAACGTTAACCCCCAACGATCCTAGTGGTGATCCCTAAAGCCCTAGTTCCTTTTATTAGTATTACAACAACAACACCCAAACCAAATCTTTTAACCCGATAGCTATCTTACTTCAAGACTTAGAGATAAACTGAGAATCCATTGACACTATCACTGTCCCTGTGGGATTCGATATCTTTTATACTATAACTCGACACCGTCCGCTTGCTGATTGAGCCTGGAATTGTAGCCTAGGGGCCATACCATGCCTGGCGACCATGACACCGCCAAGTGGAACCTATGTGTAGGTTTCAGGTGCGTCACCTATACAGTGTTACAGATTCACCTACGGAAAGCTTGGCACTCACCTAGCAGAGTGAGTGTCCCTGCAGACCGTGGGGATATAGGCACTCACCTAGCAGAGTGAGTGGTCCTATACGGTCTTGTCTAGTCTAGTCTAGTCTTGTAGCCAGTAGCACACGCTACGGCTATTGCCTGTCACGTTTACTTTTCAGCGTTGTCTTTAATTTCTTGCACATATACATATCTGTCATGCTGTTGCATCATCATCATGTAAACAACCTTTGAAATGTCAACGCTAAATGTTATACACCTTGTAGTGGAGTTGTAACGACCACTTTTCGTCGTACGTGCACGTGCTTTGGCCGTGCACGTGTTTGTTTTAGACGTTGTTCGTCCGTGAACACTTTAGTGTGATATGTCGTTGTGAACGTCTCTGAGAGTATTAAATAGTGGCACTATCTTGGAACGACACTTCTCGAGTCGTTTGTCCACAATTTAAACTTACTCGATGAGACGTGACGATTCTCACTCTTGACGGGGGACGTTTCTATTTTTAGTTTCGTCGACCGACGTCGAATTTGAGATCCGTCTTCTTAGTTAGCTCACATTCGTCATCACGATCACCGCGATATTTATTTTATAATTTTTGGAGTTTATTTGACCACTTTAATATTTTTAACAAGGTTTATAATATTTTTAATAATTTATTTTTAAATTAATTTCGGCCAAATAAAATTTATTTGAGTTTTAAACGTTTTAAGGAATTTTTGAGCCAATTTCCAGCTCATTTGGACCAAGTCAAACCCTTGGATGAGTTGGAGTAATTGAATTTCAAATTTTAAATCTTTTTAATATTCTAATCCTATTAGATTTAGCCCTAGACCAAGTCAACCCATCTATACTATATAAGCAACCCCTAGGAAGACCTATTTTCACAAGAAATTAACCCTAGCCTCTTCCAAAACCCAAATTTGACGTTGCGACGTTTCGTCGCAACGTTGCGACGAACGGCTGCCGCACGACCGACGGAATCAGCTCCGTTCCCCCGCTCCGACCGGTCGCCCGCTCCGCACCAAGCCCCGTCCGCACCCCGTGCTGCCGCTCCGCTCCGTTCTTCCGCACCGACCGAGGGGAGCTCTCGGTCTGACCGAGAGCTTTCGCCCGCCATCGCAGCTCCCCGCATCGCTGCAAGCCCCGCTTCACGCTCCCGCTCCGCACCGTGTCTGACCGAGGCGCCCGCCCGCCATCGCCGCTCTCCGCAACGTTGCAACGGTTGCAACGTTGCAGCGCACCGCTGCAGCGCCCGGCCCCGCTTTCCCCCGTGTCTGACCGATGGCCTGTCCCGCACCGACCGAGAGCCCGACCACCGCACCGACCCCAAGCGCTGCACAGCACGCCCCTAGTGTCTGACCGAGCCATCCTCCCGCATTGGCTGAGTACGACCGATGGCCAATCGTCGCAACCCCGCACCCGTCGCACCGCTTGCCACCGTGGGCCCCCCAAGTTCTCCAGAGTTATTGTGGGTCCCCCAAAGGCCCCTAGGACTACTGTGGGCCCCACCTAGGTGCTTGCTCTTCGAGGATCCGTCGCGTACGACGTCGTCGCACGTCGTAGCCCGTCGTCGCACGTGCTAGCTTTGGAATCTGGAACCGTCGCCCCGGTTGAAGCTCTGAATTTTCCAGCGAGGAATATATATTGGAATCAGGACTTGGAGCGCGATCTATTATTCCAACCCCCGGCGTCGCTACCCGACGCCGGTGTAGCTTTCGCGTCGTGTTGAGGTAACGCTTTGCACCCCTAGGACCCCCAACCCAATTGCATGCTAATCAAGACTAAAAATCAGTATTTTTAAAGTATTTTAAATGTTTTAGAAATCACTAATCAAGATTAATAATATGGACTTTAGGCCGGTGGACTTGTGCACGTAGGATAATTGTGATCTTTGGACTCATTGGACGGTGTGCTCAGACGTCGTGCTTGCAGGCAAGTGAAACTTGCCAACTCTTGTGTAGGGCCATGTTTTTAGGCCACTTTCTTGTTCCTAGCGTAAAAGAGACTAGTCAGTGAAATGATAGCTGGCTAGACGCCTACTTGATCTAGTTTGACAACGAAACTAGATCCGTCACCTAATTGATCTAGCTTGACAACGAAGCTAGATCCAACTCTTTAAACTTGTCATTCATGCATGCTAAACTGTCACGTTTACTTTCCTTATCTGTACGCACTTTTAACTGCCATGCATTGCATCTTACATGTCATCCAAATTAATTGTTGCATCGTAGCACACGCTACAAAATACTTGTACAATCTGTGTTTCCGTGTTTCCGGCTAGGTGCACCCCTACGCCATACTTGTTTACACACTTCCTGGCTCGTGGTCCAGAAGCGGGCCTCATGTGTTGGCCAGAAACCAATGCCCGATACACGTGGAGGGGTAGGGATAAACGGTTACTTGAGCTTAGGAGTGGCCTGATCCGCCCTCTAGCCAAAGGACGGAATCTCTGTGCACGAGGTGCTTACTTTCCTTGTCTTGTACTTGTCTTGTAAATGCCATGCCATGCTCGTACTGTACTTTACTTTATTTTACCTGTTGCACTCATACTTTAAACTGCCATGTCATCGCATTCATGCTAGAACTGCTAGGTTGTTCACTTTACTTTCAGTTTCCTTGCACAAGTCTCTTGTAGACTTGCTGACATGTGCCCCTTGCTCTTTTGGGTGTCACATGTTAGATCTGAGCCAGAGATCGTTGCTGAGTACGTGATGTGTTGCTGACGCTGAGTCTGAGTCCATGATTGCCCAGGAGGATTTTGGTGGACACCGGTGACCATTCTTTGAGTCTTGTTGAGCTTTATTTTGTTTTAGGCCTTTTGTTAGCTGTTGGTGCGTAGCACCGTTGTTTTGTACTTTGTACTTTTGTTGGCCATGTTTGGGCCTATAGTCTCTTTTCTTTTAGCCTGGTGGCTTTTCTGCGATGTTGGAAACTTATTTTATGGATATTCTGAGATGTTTCTTTTGTCTCATTTCATTATTATTATCTTTGTTTCGTTCGCGTTGCAAGGACCTGCAGTTTTAAATTTGATCGACGCTTATCGGACTTGCAGCTTTGCAGCTTCAAGTCTGAGCGGACCTTCTCACGCTTCGCCTCCATATTTTTGGGAAGCGGGGCGTGACAGGTTTTGTTGGTGGCCCATGCAGGTCCAGTCTTGCAATTGCGAATTAACGGAACAACGATAATAACGGAATGTCCATTAAATAAATTTCAACATCCGAGTAATGAGCCCTGAGTTTAGTCGTTTTCTTATGACACTAGGTGATAAGAAGACTTAGTTAGACGCATGTGCTTGTTAGATAGAGGCCTCTGTTTGTTAGTTAGACCCCCCGCCAGCAATTGATCGCCGTAGGAGTTACCTTAGTGGTCCTTGCCTAACCCCAACCATATTAGACTTCTAGAATTCCCTTCAGTCGTTCGCTTGGGTTCATCGATTTCGGACCAAGCTGAACGCATTTCTTTACCGTCTAACCTTTAGAAGTCTTAGCGCTTAGTTTTTAATCTTTAGTTGGTCGACCGTAGGAGTTTCAGTAGACTCTTCTGATTCATATCCTAGGCGTATGAATGTTTTGATCTCCTGACCAATTTCCTTGCCTCGATTCACGAGATCGCCCCATGACGATCGTCGTCAATTTTCAAACCTCTCCGTTACAAGTTTTGAAATCTTCTGAAGGTAGTCCTCGGATTCCTTTTTCCCTAAGTTTAAATTTGCTCAATTATTTTCTCACATTTCATACTCCTTCGTTGATTTAAATTCTTAAAACTTTTGGCGGAAATTTTTGAACGCTAGTTTATAGTATTTTCCCAACCTATGCTTTTCGTACTTGTGTAATGTGTCGTTCCTACATATATTAATTTTATTCTGAACCGTGCTTTTATTTTGCTCAGTTTGATTTATAATTTTCCCTCTTATTTATGCCATTTGAATAATACATCGTGTTTACTTTTAATATACTTTTCAAGTCACATGGAATTTCAGATTTTAGCAAGTTGGTTTTTGCTCGTCGCTCTCACCAGTTCAGATTTTTGCAAAATTACTATTTTCATAACCTCTTCCTGCTTTAGACCCTCCCTGATTTGATTTTAAAGATTTGCTATTCGATCCTGATAATTCTTATGCTAAGTTACTACTATTTTCTTTCTGCTCACCATACACGCTTTTAGAAAAATTTCTAAACCAAATTGAATTTCAACTATTTTTATAACTGTGCCAGACTTGTTGTGCTCGTATATTAAGAACCTCGTGTAAATCAGTTTTACATTTTTTTGGCAAACCTTGGTTTTCTAAAAGTAGTTTCAAATTGATTATCTTCAATTTTTCCATAGCCCAAAGTTTTGACAACATTATATTAAATTACTGACGGATAGAATTTCCTAAACCATGTCCTTAATATTCGTGTAAATGATTTTACTTCCTTTTAAAATTTTTAAAACCAGTAGACCATTTCCTCTTATTATGAATATTCGACTCAACCTCATTTCAACTCGTTTTATCAATCCCCAAGTATTTCTTTACAAACGAGGATTTTAACTTTGACGAACGACAGTTTTCAAAATCCATGTATTTTAACTTACGCTATTCACCCTATTTTCTTTTCTGTTTCCTATTTAAGCATCTCCTTTTCCCTCAACCTAAACATTCACAAGTAAATCGTTGTTTCACCTAACCAAGCTGTCTCCTTGTATTCGTCCTATCTGAACTCGTGCTTATCGATCCTTCCCTCGTCCCGACCTCTCTTCATTGCTTAGGCCTTAGGGTCCGTCAATGTCTGTGTCAACCCTTAAGTGTTAGTAGGCCCTTGGACCTTGTGAGGTAGTCGTAGTGCACGTACCTAAGTTGTGTACGTGGGCTTGAATGAGTGTACCCCCATAGTATATTGATGTTGCCTATTGTGTGATATATATATACTCGGAGTTAATCGTGATGGTATGAAGTTGTTTATGTGTTAGTATTTATAGATTCGTGTGTGAATAGCTATACTATACTAGGGATGCTTGTGTATATTTGAATTAGCGTTGGAATATCTAAGTTGTGTAGGTAGTAAGAGATATTTGTAATGGTTGAAATAAAATGATTGGTAAAGCTATGTGTATGTTAGGTTGTAATAATAATAAGAGTACGTATAGTTACGTAGGTAGGCCTATTTTGTGACCTATATATTAGTACTTATGTGTATGTGCTCGTATGTAGGTATGTATTATGCTTAGACGTAAGTAGTTATGTTTTGTTGCCTGAGTATATAGGTGTTATGCATATGATAGTAGAATTATAATTTGATTGGTGTTGCTTGCTTTGCGGGATGTTGCATGCGTGCATACCGTGAGGTATACACGACTATTGCACATCCTAATTATGTATGTGTGGATGTGTTAGTATACTAATTATAGGTAGTAGGCTATGGTGTGAATATATATGTTACATGTGTGTGATTATACGATGTATACGTATGCATGTAAGAAGGAGTGTATTATAAATATACGTGTGCTAATGTCTGTATTATTATTATGGTATATAGAATGATTGAACTAGGTGAGTATTGCCTGACTAATATTAAGTGTGATTGACTATGGTATGTATATGGTTGTATTGGTAGACATATATATATTGGAGTGATATTGGTATAGGTATGAATGCCGTGTTACGTATATAGAATAGTCTGATATGTGTATTGAGTCTCACTCAAGCTTGAGTGGGTATACTCTAAGTATATTGAATGTATGTTTGTAGTTTGAATATAACGATGTTTGATGTATGTATAGTGATAGGAGTGTTTGTGCCTGGTTGTGCTACGCACATGATTGTGGGTCGCTACGCCGGTATATAGTTATAGGTGTTGGTCTTGTAGTATAGCTAATTACTGAGGACATGTTATGTGAACATATGTGTACTAGCTAAAACTAGGTATGAATGTGTGCTAGTTATATAATGGTATGATTGGAGTATGAAAATGGAATGTTAGCGTGTATGGGAGTGCACCATGCACGGGTAAGTATGTGTTTAGTTATAGGAATGGATGACTATGGTATATGTGGCGTGTCGTAAATATAGTTATAGGACCGTACGTGATGTGAATATTTGGTGAACTATTTGCATGTATTTGAATGACTATATATCGTGAAACTATAGTGGTGGTGAATATATATATATATATATATATATATAGTAAAACTTGATCTAATAATGGTATGGTGTGACTACATGTGTGGATGTGTTTGGTGTTGGATGAATACTAGGGATTATTAGAGGGTAGTATACCCTTGATGTCTGTGCATAGGTAGCTACATATAGGTAGAGCGATGATTGTATTGGCTAAGCATGAAACTATCTTTATATAAGTGTCTGAAATATTGTTTTGTGATTAGGTAGGTAGTAGTTATATAAGGGATGCATGCTTATATATATGATTGAAATACGTGTATAAGTTGACTGACTATAATAGGTATAAGTGTATACGTACGTGAATGTATATATATACGTGTTAGTAGTGTTAATGTTTGACTACCTAGTGCATATATAAGCACTTGTAATGACTATACCTGGTGAATTATTATATGACTTGATTGGGGTAGTTACTAGGGCGACTAGCTATATTAGAAAGTCCGAGGACGGACTTTATTCTAAGGTGGGGAGGATGTAACGACCACTTTTCGTCGTACGTGCACGTGCTTTGGCCGTGCACGTGTTTGTTTTAGACGTTGTTCGTCCGTGAACACTTTAGTGTGATATGTCGTTGTGAACATCTCTGAGGGTATTAAATGGTGGCACTAATTTGGAACGACGTTTCTCGAGTCGTTTTCCCACAATTTAAACTTACTCGATGAGACGTGACGATTCTCACTCTTGACGGGGGACGTTTCTATTTTTAGTTTCGTCGACCGACGTCGAATTTGAGATCCGTCTTCTTAGTTAGCTCACATTCGTCGCCACGAACACCACGATATTTATTTTATAATTTTTGGAGGTTATTTGACCACTTTTAGATTTTTAACAAGGTTTATAATATTTTTAATAATTTATTTTTAAATTAATTTCGGCCAAATAAAATTTATTTGAGTTTTAAACGTTTTAAGGAATTTTTGAGCCAATTTCCAGCTCATTTGGACCAAGTCAAACCCTTGGATGAGTTGGAGTAATTGAATTTCAAATTTTAAATCTTTTTAATATTCTAATCCTATTAGATTTAGCCCTAGACCAAGTCAACCCATCTATACTATATAAGCAACCCCTAGGAAGACCTATTTTCGCAAGAAATTAACCCTAGCCTCTTCCAAAACCCAAATTTGACGTTACGACGTTTCGTCGCAACGTTGCGACGAACGGCTGCCGCACGACCGACGGAATCAGCTCCGTTCCCCCGCTCCGACCGGTCGCCCGCTCCGCACCAAGCCCCGTCTGCACCCCGTGCTGCCGCTCCGCTCCGTTCTTCCGCACCGACCGAGGGGAGCTCTCGGTCTGACCGAGAGCTTTCGCCCGCCATCGCAGCTCCCCGCATCGCTGCAAGCCCCGCTTCACGCTCCCGCTCCGCACCGTGTCTGACCGAGGCGCCCGCCCGCCATCGCCGCTCTCCGCAACGTTGCAACGGTTGCAACGTTGCAGCGCACCGCTGTAGCGCCCGGCCCCGCTTTCCCCCGTGTCTGACCGATGGCCTGTCCCGCACCGACCGAGAGCCCGACCACCGCACCGACCCCAAGCGCTGCACATCACGCCCCTAGTGTCTGACCGAGCCATCCTCCCGCATTGGCTGAGTACGACCGATGGCCAATCGTCGCAACCCTGCACCCGTCGCACCGCTTGCCACTGTGGGCCCCACCTAGGTGCTTGCTCTTCGAGGATCCGTCGCGTACGACGTCGTCGCACGTCGTAGCCCGTCGTCGCACGTGCTAGCTTTGGAATCTGGAACCGTCGCCCCGGTTGAAGCTCTGAATTTTCCAGCGAGGAATATATATTGGAATCAGGACTTGGAGCGCGATCTATTATTCCAACCCCCGGCGTCGCTACCCGACGCCGGTGTAGCGTTCGCGTCGTGTTGAGGTAACGCTTTGCACCCCTAGGACCCCCAACCCAATTGCATGCTAATCAAGACTAAAAATAAGTATTTTTAAAGTATTTTAAATGTTTTAGAAATCACTAATCAAGATTAATAATATGGACTTTAGGCCGGTGGACTTGTGCACGTAGGATAATTGTGATCTTTGGACTCATTGGACGGTGTGCTCAGACGTCGTGCTTGCAGGCAAGTGAAACTTGCCAACTCTTGTGTAGGGCCATGTTTTAGGCCACTTTCTTGTTCCTAGCGTAAAAAAGACTAGTCAGTGAAATGATAGCTGGCTAGACGCCTACTTGATCTAGTTTGACAACGAAACTAGATCCGTCACCTAATTGATCTAGCTTGACAACGAAGCTAGATCCAACTCTTTAAACTTGTCATTCATGCATGCTAAACTGTCACGTTTACTTTCCTTATTTGTACGCACTTTTAACTGCCATGCATTGCATCTTACATGTCATCCAAATTAATTGTTGCATCGTAGCACACGCTACAAAATACTTGTACAATCTGTGTTTCCGTGTTTCCGGCTAGGTGCACCCCTACGCCATACTTGTTTACACACTTCCTGGCTCGTGGTCCAGAAGCGGGCCTCATGTGTTGGCCAGAAACCAATGCCCGATACACGTGGAGGGGTAGGGATAAACGGTTACTTGAGCTTAGGAGTGGCCTGATCCGCCCTCTAGCCAAAGGACGGAATCTCTGTGCACGAGGTGCTTACTTTCCTTGTCTTGTACTTGTCTTGTAAATGCCATGCCATGCTCGTACTGTACTTTACTTTATTTTACCTGTTGCACTCATACTTTAAACTGTCATGTCATCGCATTCATGCTAGAACTGCTAGGTTGTTCACTTTACTTTCAGTTTCCTTGCACAAGTCTCTTGTAGACTTGCTGACATGTGCCCCTTGCTCTTTTGGGTGTCACATGTTAGATCTGAGCCAGAGATCGTTGCTGAGTACGCGATGTGTTGCTGACGCTGAGTCTGAGTCCATGATTGCCCAGGAGGATTTTGGTGGACACCGGTGACCATTCTTTGAGTCTTGTTGAGCTTTATTTTGTTTTAGGCCTTTTGTTAGCTGTTGGTGCGTAGCACCGTTGTTTTGTACTTTGTACTTTTGTTGGCCATGTTTGGGCCTATAGTCTCTTTTCTTTTAGCCTGGTGGCTTTTCTGCGATGTTGGAAACTTATTTTATGGATATTCTGAGATGTTTCTTTTGTCTCATTTCATTATTATTATCTTTGTTTCGTTCGCGTTGCAAGGACCTGCTGTTTTAAATTTGATCGACGCTTATCGGACTTGCAGCTTTGCAGCTTCAAGTCTGAGCGGACCTTCTCACGCTTTGCCTCCATATTTTTGGGAAGCGGGACGTGACAGGAGTCTTCTCACGTTTACTTGTAGACTTCGCCTGACATACAACCACTTTCTCTTGGTGTTTGTGCGTCAGGTACCGGGACAGAGTTAGTAGACCAGGAGCCGATACCAGAGGACTTGGAGCAGGAGTACGTTGTTGATCAGGAGTACGACCCGAGTGAGGACCAGTCTTAGAGGTTCCTCAGTTGCTGACCTTGGAGTTCCTCGTTGTTCGTAGTTTGGGTGCGTAGCACTCTTTACTTTCTGTTTTAGGATGGGTGTGTAACACCATTAGTTTCCTTTCTGCAGTTATAGCCATGCTGTGCATTATTTCCTTTTTAAGACTCTGGTACTTCTGGATATCCTTGTGGAATAAAATGAATGCATCTTTCTTTCTATACTTTTTGTTGTTCCGAATTTTATATATGCAAGGACCTGTTTCTATCCTTGGTGTTCCTCACAGACGCTTATTGGGTCTGGGCTTCTCAGCCCCGGCCCATATGAACCTTAGCCACGTCTCGTTTCTGTCGTTTTGAAAAGCGGGTCGTGACAACCTGCAACTAATGTCATCGGACCGGTGGACAAAACTTTGTCTACAATGCTACTCAATATGCCAAAAAATGAGCCCTCATTCTATCCCTCGGGCTCATGAGATGGAGGATTCCTGCTGAAATCATCGACCGTGTGTTGTAGTTGATCAAGGGTTTCCTTCAGCTCGGCGCAGGTTTCCTCGTGTCGAAAATTAAGAATCGCCATGCTCTCCTCTATCTGTGCAAGTGCCAAAGTGATGGGATGTTCGAACTCTAGAGACAGACGCGGCTTTCATAAGGCATGTGTCCCTCCACATCACAGGACTCGCAGTAGGCATAGCACTCTGAGTAGTGGTTATATCCATGCATCTGATAGTATGGGTCTTGTGGATAGTATCTGTATTCTTCCATTGGAGCCTCATACTGTGCCGAATAATCTTCGCCTGAATAATCCCAAAAATTTTACATTGTACCTGAATAGTCAAAAATAAACAACTTGAAAAGATATCAGTGGTACAAGAAGATAGAAATAATAATAAAGCGGGTGGCAGGGAAAAATATCTCCTTTTGTTTCTTTTATAAATTTTATTTTTATTTGAAGTCTAGCAACCTAATTGTGATAAATAGATAGTATGGCGGAACGCCTCCCCGGCAACGGTGCCAAAAACTTGTTCGTCATCCAGGCTTGCGCCTCAGAAGCACGAATATCGTCTTACGGCAAGCGCACGATGTAAACAGTGGAGAGCGGGTATCGTATCCACAGGGAGGCAGTTATCACACTACCTATCAATCCTAGGCTAGGTTAGGCTTCGATGTCTTATTAGTTGGAGATGGATTATGGAGTGTCGTGATGTTGGTGAATATGTAATGCGAGGGTGTCACGATGGGCAAGGCACATCCAGACACAAAAGGAAACAAAAATAACAAAGGGAAACAATTGAGCGAAGTATCACTAGGGTATCGAGAATCCCACTATGACCTTCGGATTCGGACAACATGTTAAAGGTCCATTCATTAGACGATGGACGAGGGTAGGAGTGTCACATCCGTAGATGAGAATGAGCATTTGACTTCAGTCGTCACGCCCATCTAACGCCTCCCTATGTGGAGCCGTGATTTTGCTATTGGCTACGCACAGGGACCCGTGCTGTATGCTTGACACTTGATCCCGCATCACAATCTTTATTCACTCGCGTGGTCTACAGAATGCGATACTACACCGCGATTGGTTCTAGCAATCAAGCTACTCTCGTAATCACTGACTAGCAGATCGGGGATTAGTGATCACCCCTAGCTCTCGAGTCACTCTTGTGATCACGAGCCCTAGAAACGGCCACTAAGCCCTAATCGAATTCGTGGGGATCCTCCCTAGAACGTGGAGGCGCTTTCGCGACCTCCAAATCTAGGGCTAATCCCCAAAAATCCTTTGTTCAAACTACCACGAGGCAACCCTCGATTCATCCAACTAAGGTTATACTATCATCCAACCCCTAGAATCCTAGGGTTCAGTACTAATCCTAGCAATAGATCAACTCAATCATAGCACAAAAGATAGGAACAATAGGAATCAACATTGGAAGCATGTAAAGGAGAAAACAGTAGAAGATTAAACAGCAAAAGCAATTGAGAAAGACAATCAAGAGGATTCCATGATCGGTCCATAATTTACACCTTTTTTCTGCATATTTACAAACCATTTTGATCGCCCATATCGCGCTTTTCACGATTATTCGACGATATTACGTTACTTTTCACTATTTCTTGTTTTTGTTGGATTTCAGGAAATATGGAGCGATCGAGAGCAAAAATGAGCTTAAGGGTCTTGTACGCATACCGGAGCATCGCTCATGGCCTTATTGAGGAGCTAACAGCACTGGACGATGAGCGGGAGAATAAGAAGATTGATAGAATCGACGAGGAGGCGGGGAGGAGAAGGAAGGATTCCAGAAACAGACCACTCAGTCGAGTCACGCTAGTCACTCGCCCGAGTGAAGCAGCATACTCGGTCGAGTACGACTGATACAAAGAACATTTGCCTGACCTGAGTGCCACAATGCACTCGGCCGAGTGGTGAATTCCACTCGGCCGAGTCGAGAACTCCACTCGCCCGAGTGAGTCAGAATTTCTGAAGGAAATCGAAGCGAACTCTCTGATATTCTTGGGAGCACAGCAGAAACCCCACTCGGCCGAGTAGGAAGTCCACTCGACCGAGTGATGAATTCCACTCTACCGAGTGACGCAGAGTGCCAAAGTGCCCAAACCCCAACTTCAAAGCAGACTCTCTGGAATTTTGGGAGTATAGAAGAAGACCCTACTCGGCCGAGTAGAGAAGTCCACTCGGACGAGTAAGAATTCTACTCGGCCGAATGACACAAGCACCCAGATTTTCAGACAGCCTTTCACTCTTTTGAAATCTTCTATCATTCCAGCATGCAAAGTATTTTTCTCATATTTTTTATGGATAGTAGACTTCATGAAGGTTCCAATGCTGCTAAGAATGTACCAATCGAAGGTCGGATGAAATCTGGAGAATTTCTGCAAGTTGACGCTGCAGTGTTAAATTTCTGCAAGTCGAAGGTCAGATCAAAGTACTTTTTTATCAGAGTGCTCAGACTGGAGAATACTTTTTTGATGAGATGCATGCTTCCATGTGGACCATGGATTTTGATCAAAATGCTCAGACAGGAGAATACCTTCTTGATGAGATGCTTGCATAACAGGTTGAAATACAATCCAGGCTTGATAAGGGCGACCTTCAATTGGAATGGGTGAAGAGGGAACTTGAAATGAATGCGCTCATGTTTAAGGTTGCGATGATTTCCAAAGATATCAGTTCTGCTTCTTCATCTTATGGGCAAAAAGCATCGCCAGTAATATTACCAGAGCCAGAATGTGCCGTCGTCAATCCCACATCCTACGATACAGCTATTACATATGAAGAATGGATGGACAAAGAGGCAGTAGAGGAAGCAGAAATTGAGTCATATGCGTTGCCAAAAGAGGACACATTTCAGAACTTATTGAAGGGCCTCTTAGAGTCAGTGAGGTTCACCGGTTCAGTTAGCATTACAGCAGGTGATGCATTTGAGCTACGATTTGTAGATTTTATTATGAATCGTGTTGCAGCTGCAGGAACAATTGAGGACATCCATGTCAAACTTGAGGGGGATAGACTATATTTTTGGATTACTTGCAGGAATTCCCATCCACATGATACATCCCCATAAGTTGACACATATGAGCAGCCAGCATCACCATTCCAGAGAGAGCCTACATTGATAGTTGATGAGAAGGCAAAAGAGCACACTGTCGAGCCAGAGCATATTGACGAGGAGGCCTCACATGCGGAGCCAGAGCATGCTGTCGAGGAGGCCTTACACATGGAGCCAGGAATTATCGCCGAGGAGGTCGTGCATCGGGACGAGGACACAGCCATTCATGAGGATCCCAAGCACTACCCTCCTCCATTAGAGCTCCCGCAGCCACCTCACCCTTCCACTGACACCGAGGACTATCCCACAGAGCTTACTGCTCCAACTCAGGGAGATATTTTTACACATCCCATTTCTGAATCATGTATTCCATTTGATATTTATTTTGATTCAGATATTTTTGACACGTCGTACCTTTTACAGTGCACGTACGATTATGGATCGGAGGTATGCTTGGACGTGTCACAGTTTGACGAGCCTATCGAGGAGGTCCGCACCAATGATCCAGATTTACCTGAGTGGCTGAGATAGGACACCACGGAGATAGCTATCACAGCACAAGAGGATATTGAATTATTTCCAGGGAAGTATCGTCCACCACTATTTTTTCATATATTTCTATAGACGATCCTCTTTGGAATACATTTATTATGAGGGTGAAATTTTTGCAGCGAACTGATGCATCCTATTCTCTGCTGGGTACAAGTGGAGTCCTTGTGGGAATGCTGGAGGATGCATTGCTGGAGTTCATTGGTGTTCATGGACACACGCGCCTGGCAGGGCCATGGAAAGAGTAGTTGGAGCAGTTTCCTACACCGGCAAAGATACTGGATCCACCTTTTGCTATAAGTGATATCAATCCAGTAGTGTAGCAATAGCGTAAAATTTTATGCTTTCAATAAACACGAATCCTCTCGACAGCGAGAGGACCGTATGGATTTGCTTGAATAAATATCACCTCATATGACGGTAACAAAAATCTTTTACACCCCAAACCCATTATATATATTAATGCCCTCTTCATATTTTGATACGCCACGTCCTTTTGCTCACCACCATCGAGCATTTCTTTCAAGTAAATACTCACTTTCTTATTCGTTTGACTTGAGCTCGCTTAGCAAAGTCGTGATTTTATTGATCGAGTCATTTGAATAGGATTGTTTGGTATAAGCTTGGGAGAAGGCGCTTTCATGCATCATTGCATGTGCTTGTAGTTGCATTAGGATTTCATGTCATTCATTTCATCATTTTTCATTCACCCCCATATTTATCGTTGTTCCTCTTATTCTTCCATTATGATCACATTGAGGACAATGTGAAATTTTAGCTTGGGGGAGTGCATTTCCATGCCATTTTGATGCATTAGTTGCATTTTTACTCTATTTTAAGGGTTTTAGAATTTTTCAAAATTTTTGCATCATCCTTTTGATTTTTCCATCTTATTTTTCTTTTATGTGTGTTCATGCATCATATTGTATGCTTGTTTTTCTTTTCTTTCTTTTCTTTTATTTTTATTCCTTTATTTTCTTTTCCTTATTTTGCTAGATATGTTCCTTATGATGATATCTCTTATTGCGTTAGCAACCATCACGATGCTTATTATTCTTTTCCATGCTAGTTAGAGTATCTCATGATCTTGCTATTCGTATGTGCTTGCATATATATTTCTTTGATGATTCCTCTACACGAATGCATGATATTAATTGAAGCTGAATGTATGGATTAGTGTTTAGTATGCTTTTGTTGCTTTTGTTGGAAGTGCACCAAGATTCACGCATCAATTGTATATTTGAAGCATCTGCCTTATTGTCTTATTCACCTTCTGTTGCATGCCTGATATGATTGTACTCTTTACTGCTTGACTTCACTATTTATTGAAATGATTAAGAATATCCATGCTTACATATGAGTTTATTTGATGTATTATTTTATTGAATCATTTGTACACATCTTAGAGTGAACCGAGTGTTACATTATTTCTTTCTCCATAAATATCTTTTATTCTCTACATGTCACTTAAGTTCACCTCCTAAAGCTACTTATATCGCATTTATTTCCCAAAAATCCCTACAAAAGAAAAAGCAGCTCCAAAAAATTCCAAAAAGCCAAAAAGGAGCCAAAAACCAAAAATACAAATCATGTAGCTCCTACAAAAATCCAAAAAGAAAAATGAGAAACAAAAAGTTCAAAAAGAAAAGAAAGATATTTTTCTATCTCATTATTGGAGCCACAAAATACTGGGGAAACCCAAGGCAAAAATCCCATTTTCCACTATCACATTCCTTTAGATGCGATGCCTCAAGCTAAGCTTGAGGGTGAATTCATTTGACCATATGAGTGAGTACGACATTAGAGTGGAGAGGTGCACGAATGGGGAAGTTTGATAATGCTGGAACTTAGCAAAATACTTTAGTTATGGAGATTTCTTATGAATCGATATAAATATGTGAATACCATGATTTATTCCATTCTCCATTGCATGCTTGGTGTGATTCTTATATGCTTCTGTTATAACTCTTGATTGAAAAGTGCATCGCCAACATTTGTATATTAAATTCTATGAACTACGTGATGTGGATATGAATCGATTGTATGAACTTAGAGAGTCCCTTTTGTTGTTCTTAAAAGCTTGCAAGTACCATGTTTAAGTAAGATATGAAATCTTTATAGCATGTGATTCATATTTTCTGAGTTATCGTGATGTGTAGCTTATGGCTTGAGATCTAAGAGAGTAATATAGCGACCCCTTCCACCTCGTATTCTTTCTCGTTCATTTCATTTCCTTTGTTTTCATTTCACGAGTTCGTCTCTCTACTTATCTTCCTCGAGGACGAGTAAGAGGTAAGCTTGGGGGATTTTGATCGGTCTATATTTTACACCTTTTTTCTGCGTATTTGCATACCATTTTGATCACCCATATCGCGCTTTTCATGATAATTCGACGATATTATGTTACTTTTCGTTTTTTTTCTTGTTTTTGTCGGATTTTAGGAAATATGGAGCGATCGGGAGAAAAAATGAGCTTAAGGGTCTTGTACGCGTACCGGAGCATCGCTCATGGCCTTATTGAGGAGCTAACGGCGCTGGACGATGAGCAGGAGAAGAAGAAGATCTATAGAATCGACGAGGAGGCGAGGAGGAGAAGGAAGGATTCCAGAAAGTCACGCTAGTCACTCGCCCGAGTGAAGCAGCATACTCGGCCGAGTACGACTGATACGAAGAACATCTGCCTGACCTGAGTGCCACAATGCACTCGGCCGAGTGGTGAATTCCACTTGGCCGAGTAGAGAAATCCACTTGCCCGAGTGAGTCAGAATTTCTGAAGGAAATTGAAGCGAACTCTCTGGAATTCTGGAGAGCACAGCAGAAGACCCACTCGGCCGAGTAGGAAGTCCACTCGACCGAGTGATGAATTCCACTCGGCCAAGTGATGCAGAGGGCCAGAGTGCCCAAACCCCAACTTCGAAGCAGACTCTCTGGAATTTTGGTAGTACAGAAGAAGACCCTACTCGGCCGAGTAGAGAACTTCACTCGGTCGAGTAAGAATTCTACTCGGCCGAATGACACGAGCACCTAGTTTTTCAGACAGCCTCTCACTCTTTTGAAGTTCGGATGAAATCGGGATAATTTCTACAATTTGACACTGCAGTGCTGAAACTGCTACTCGGCCGAGTCATATTTCCACTCGTACGAGTGGGCGCGGGCCCAGAACTTAAGTTGCGGCCAGAGCTGACTTTGGGCACGATTTTCAGAAGGTTTTTAGGGTTATTTGCTAGGGTTTTGGGAGGCTATATATAGGGTTTGTAGTCGTCATTAGAGGGGGGGTTCCATTTTGTTTTCTTGGAGACTATTTTAGAGGTTAGGCCATGCCCTAGGCCCCCTCTTGGATCTAAAAGCTTGTAATTGGATTGAAGTTCTTCATCAAAGCTAAGTATCTCTGTTCTTATTATTTGAATCTTTGATTTGATATCTTTATATATGCAAGCAATGTTTTTTTATTGATATCTATATCGTTATTGCTATGTTTAGTTGATCGTTGTTTTAGGGCATAAGGATGAACTCTATGGATCTAATTTCAGATTTGTGATGAAAGAATTTCTATGTTGCTAGAATTGCTAAAATGTTAGATTGTGATTGATTAATCATAGATAGCTAGGAATTTTCATTGATCCGGAGTTTGCAAGAGATTGGGCTCTGATCAATGGGAAGGTCTAGATATTCGATTTAGATTTATAATTGAGATTCACTAGGTTTGGTTTGCAAGAGATTGGACCAAAGCTAGCATTTTTATTATAAATCTATACCCATATTCGTTTGCAAGAGATTGGACGAATACGAGCTATCACAATCTAGGTCGTAACTCGAGTTTGCACGAGAGTGGGCTCGAGGTGCGATTGGACGATGAAGTCGATCTTCATGCTAGTGGCTTAGGTTAGGATTTGCACGAGAGTGGGCTCTAATCTAGGTTGCTATAGACCGGCAATAGCGCGAGAGCGTGAGCTTGGTTCTCTATTCAGTTACGACTAGTTCACCTCAATCCTAGTCTTGCAACATCGAGATTCGTAATTCAAAGAGATGTATGACGATCCGTAGTGGGGATTCCCTAGCCCTAGGCACTTTTATTATATTGAATTTGAATCGGTATTTATCCAACATCTTTATCACCGACACCGACATCCATCACCATTGTCATTACATCACATCATAACCATCTCCACCAATAAACATTCATAGTCGAAACAACCTAGGATAGATTGGAGCCAACACCTCATCCTCGTGTTTGATACCCGCTTGCCATTACACTGTGCGCTTGCAGTAAAACTATGACTATCTCCCGGGTGTGTATCCGGGGCCGATCATTCAACAAAGGAAAACTACATAGCAAATGAAGATTCAATACATAATCAGCGAGGAGGGGACCGATGCATAGCATAACCTCCAAAAATGGACTTCAAACCTCAAAACAAGCTAAAGGGAAGATGTTTCAACCCACCTAACTGATGGCTCAACATTACATATATATAGCCCCCAGAAAAACCCTAAAACCCCATCAAAATAATCCTAAATTCACTTGGGTCCGTGCTTACTGCCCAGGTAGCTCGGGCAAACTTGTGCAGGTCGCTCGATCGAGCACAGATTCAGTCTGCCCGAGCATAGATTCAAGCACAAATGCGCTGACTTGCAGAAATTCCCTAGGGCTCATCCAACCTATTATCGGCACATTCTTGGTGGCGTTGGAATCATTATAAAGTCTAATATCTAGGGAAAATATGAGAAAATTACTATAAAATATCTGGTGATAGCAGAGCATGAAAGAGTGAAGGGCTGTCCAGTTTCGATCAAATTTGGCCATTTCTACTCCACTCGCCCGAACGGCTTGGGTTGCTCAGTCGAGCGTGCCCTAACACTCAGTCGAGCACCTATTGGAGCTTCAGAAATTTGCCTTAGTGGAATTAATGTCGCTCAGTTGAACCTTGTACCGCTCGGTCAAACAGAAACTCCCTCGACCGAGCAAATTAAAAGCCAAACTTCCAAAGAGTTGCAAGGCAAATTCTTGGGCTCTCCTAACAACTGGCTCAGGCGAGCGCCTTAGTCGCTAGGTCAAGCGAGTTAGGTCGCTCACCCAAGCACCCCCTTAAAGTCCTCGCCGTTCTCTACGGGATCACAACTCGGTCGAGCGGGGTAGCCGCTCGACTGATCGATCTGGGAAAGATCCTTGGCCTCACCTTCACTTCTTCTCTTCCTTCTCCTCTTTTTCCTTTGCTTCCTCTTCTTTCTCCTCTCCAGCAACATGAACCCCTCAAATACAATACCATTGATTCTCCGGCACCGACGATCATGTCCCCCTCTCCAACATGCTCCAAATCGCTCGATATTCCCTGAAATGTAATCAAACACTCTTAAAGTCAAATAGTTACAATCATCAGTGTAAAAGCATATAAAAGAATGATTTAAGCAATCATTTTAACGTGTAAACATATAGATAAAATATGGAATATTATGACACATCAGTGGCCCCTTTGTCTTACGACTGACGACATAGAAGAGTTGTTCAGTTACAAGGGGTGGCCCCTTCATCTTATGGCTGACGACACAGAAGGGTCGTTCAGTAATGAAGGGATGGCCCCTTCATCTTATGGCTGACAACACAGAAGGGTCGTTCAGTAGCGAGGGTGGCCCCATCGTCTTACGACTGACGAAGTTAAAGGTTCGTTCAGTTGCGAGGGGGTGGTCCCTTCGTCTTACAGCTGACGACATGGTAGGGTTGTTCAGTTGCGAGGGGGTGGCCCCTTCGTCTTACGACTGACAATGTTAGAGGGGTCGTTTAATTGCAAGGGGGTGGCCCCTTTGTCTTACGGCTGACGACGCAGAAGGGTCGTTCAGTAGCGAAGGGATGGCCCCTTCGTCTTACGGCTGACGACACAGAAGGTCATTCAGTAGCAAGGGGGTGGCCCCTTCGTCTTACAGCTGACGACATGGAAGGGTCATTTAGTAGTAAGTGGGTTGTCCCTTCGTATTACAGCTAATGATGTTAAAGGGTTGTTCAGTTGCAAGGGGGTGGCCCCTTCGTCTTACGGCTGATAACATTAGAGTGGTCGTTCACTTGCGATGGGGTGGCCCCTTTATCTTACGGATGATGATGCAGAATAGTGATTCAATAGAAAAGATATGGCCCCTTCGTCTTACGGCTAATGACACAGAAGGGTCGTTCAGTAGCGAGGGGGTGACCCCTTCGTCTTACGGCTGACGACGTGGAGGGGTCATTCAGTAGCAAGGTGTAGGAAGATATATGCCCTTGAGGCAATTTATCCTAAGAAACATCGTGTTCAAAATATAAATGGTACTGATTATCTTAGTATAAATTCAATGAATTATATACTTGGCTAATTTCCTTAGACTTAAAGTGAGGTCATTACATATTTAGATGAAGATCTCGATTATGGGAAGTGAATGACCTATAAGAACGTAAGTCTTAAAACGTTCATGGTCATAGATATGTCGAGAAAAGGATATCGGCACATCGGGCAGACCATTGTGTCTTTGTCTTACCCTAAAGGGTAACGATGATCGCATAGTCATTCGACCTGGCGAAGTCGGAGACAAGGCACAGGTGTTCATTAGAGAATGAGTCCACGGAACGACCCAATGAAGAGTTATTAAATGGTTACACTTTAACTAAACTGTCATTAATAACTCTATAGTGATGATGGGCTAGTTGGTCCTTAAGACATGAATAGTGTCACTTCGATCTATGATCTAGCTTCGAGGCTAGGCCTGCTGAAAGGTCTTAGGTTGGGTGACACCTGAAGCATACGATGTAAGTAAATAACTAAGATGGGATTCGTCTCTTCCGTTAAAGGGAAGTTAGTGTCTCAGGCTCAGTATGATTCTTTGTGCTAAACCTCGACCGGGGTACGTTGTAAGATGTACAATGTGGATATAACAAAGACCGAAGTATGCTGACCGATGCTGGCAAGTAGGGTTGACGGTTTAGCATACCCTAGGCCATACAGGGACATAGTTATGACGAATGGACTAAAACTGCGGTATTCATCACTGACACAGTCAGAGTGATCTCGACGACACTTTTGTCGATGGGTCAACCACGTAATTATGATGCTGAAACAGGGACGAAACCTGATGCTTTGGATATTGTCGTCTAGGGGTTTCGAGCACCAACTTGTAGTAGGGTCAGGCTGTATGGTCTCACACAGAGTTCGGTTTGCGTCTTAGTAATAGAAGATTT
>CM061140.1:119396085-119417806 GCA_030789695.1 Scilla litardierei
GGGCCGGTCCAATGCAGTAACAATGGCCCCGAACGCTTAAGCTCAAACATGATGTCAGTTGAGGTTGAGTGATGTGATATCTCATTAAATGAGCACGACAATCGAAGCAGGAATATTTCATTTTGATTGCCAAAATTTTCATTCATTTGATTCGACCACTGCATTGGTATCAGACTCGTGACATTAGTGACCCTGTATGTTAACACGTGCTTCCATTTGAATGGTTATGCTTGTTCAAGGAATAATGTCTCTGATATAAATAGAGAGAAGGAGACGGAGCGCCAAACTCTTATATTTTTGTTTCTGAGAAGCCTCACCTCTGCCCTAGCTTCCCATTTTCTTCATCAACACATGCTAATGTAGTCCTTCTTCCTTGCATGTGTTTCTCATAATGTCTTCTTTTGTGCGTCTAATGTTGAGAATCAAAGAAGCATCCCATCTCGAGGCCCCAGGCGGTCGTCGATCCTCCCAAAATAACTCAGCCCTTAGCAAGGGCAAGGGATTACGTATGAAGCCTAAGCTTCCCATTTTACGAGATGTCAACCAGTCCAATGTGCCCCTAGAAAGGATTTTGTAACGACCTGTATTTTTCAATACATCTAATTACGTATTTAAACTATTTTCAAATTTTTTAAAACTATTTTATAATGGTTCGTCAAGAGTTTATGATTTCAAAAATTTCTTATAAAAATATTTTGAAGTAGCAAACTAGTTATGGAGTATTTTAGTAAGTTCGGGTTTGATCAAATATCTCGAAACAATTTGGACAAAAATTCATTTTCAATTATTATTGTTTTGGCTTAATGAATTAATTTTCTACACAAACATCATCAAAATATTTTTAAACTTTTACAGTATCATTCGATGATCATTTAGGGCTTCCCACATTAATTTCGTAATTTTCTGAAGTCAAATCAATAGAGAACCTGCAAACCCGCTTCCTAAACGTATTGGCACAAAACTCTTATCTCTGTAGCTCTAACCTTGAAATGGATCTTGTATTCACGATCATCGCGTCCATACGATCCCGTGGCTATGTTTTCGTAATTTTTCGAAGTCGTTTAGTCTCAGGAGCAAAATCGTAATTTCAAGTTATTATTTACTAATGATGTTTTGCTAATTTCGTTTTACTTCAATAATTACCTTCCGAAAACTTACCTAATCACGGTTTTTTAGCATTGCATGAGGAAAAACGTTTTTCCTCTCCCACTTCTGGTTCATGCCCCCGTATAGACACACCCCTAACCTATTTAATACTTTGACTAAGTATTAATGAGGTTTAATTACTTAATTAATTTAATTATCCTATATAAACCCTTAATCACTCTTCTCTCTCTCACAACCCAGGCTCCCTCAAACCCACGGCAAGGCCGCTCACCCACTCTCTCCACCTTTCGTTCATCACTCACAGAAGCCCTTTCCCACTCTTCTCGTACTCAGCTCGAACCCACGCCCCACCGCCCTCCACCGTGTCCCCCTCCACGCTTCGACCACGCTATCGCCGCCGCCCCAAGCTCCCTTCGAGATCCGACGTGGCCTCCTCTCTTTCGAAACTCGCCGCCGCTTCCACCACCCATCTCCCCCTCAGTCTCTCTCTCCTCTCCATTTCTCTCCCCCTCTCTTTCCGACACTTAGGCCACGCACGAAAGCCCCCAGCTCCGACCACGTATTCTGCCATATTGTTTTTGGTAGAGAAATTGAACCGAAGATTCTACTCAAGTATATTGCCCCCTAGGGGTTTAGACGACGACACCTGCCCCTCTCCCAGCTCTGATGGCTGACCCATCCACTTGCACGATCCACATTTCTTCTTCTCTTATTAAAACTGCCGATGGGCCTATTAAGGAAGTAGAATAAAGTTCGGTTATCGAGTGAACAACTAGTACCTCTGTTAGTAATTCATCGTCGTAAGTGCACTCAACAATGAAGTTAGCCAAAGCCTGCCCTTTTGATGGTCGTACTCGGCTTGTAATGAAGGTTGAACTCACTTAGCTCGACTCCCAAATTTAGCATCCACCCTGACCGCTTCAACATCTTTAGGTGTTGTTCTAAGGGGTGTCTGTGAAGACCAGGATAGTATGAGCTTGAAAATAGGGTCGAAGTCTTCTTACCGACAGGACAAGTGCGTAAGCTAACTTCTCTATCCTGATGTACTTGACTTCGACCCCACTAAGAATCTGACTTGCATAATAGATTGATCGTAGCAGTTTAGCTTCTTCTTTAATCAGGGCCGAGCTGACAGCCTCTTGGTTATCTACAAAGTAGATGATAAGCTGGTCCCCCTCTTTAGGTTTTTTCATGAGTGGAGGACTGCGATTATACTCTTTCAATTCGGAAAAAGCTTGCTTACGATCTGTGTCTCATTTGATGACC
Organism: Scilla litardierei; assembly: GCA_030789695.1. Classification (NCBI taxonomy): domain Eukaryota; kingdom Viridiplantae; phylum Streptophyta; class Magnoliopsida; order Asparagales; family Asparagaceae; genus Scilla; species Scilla litardierei. The sequence continues at coordinate 119,398,459 of CM061140.1, forward strand.
TTCTTCTCTTCTATGGAGAGTGCTATGGCCTTTCTCAAGACATTGAAGAAAGGAAGTGATCTCTCAACTGACTTAGACAGAAAGCGCCAGAGGGCTGTAATCCTTCCATTTAACCTTGGAGCACCCTGACGGTGGTCGGCTTCTTCATGCTAATAATCGCCGCCACTTTATCCGGATTGACCTTAATCCCTCGTTTATGACCATGAAGATGAGGAATTTCCCAGATTGGACTCCAAAGGTGCACTAGGTAGGGTTTAGTCAGAGAATGTATCGTCAAATCTCGGCAAAGGTTTCTGTGAGATCTGCGATATGGTCGGCCGGGCTCTTCGACTTGACAAACATGTCATCGGTATAGACTTCAAAGTTTCTTCCAATCCGAGCCTTGAAAATCTTGTTCACCATCCACTGGTAGGTCGATCCAGCTTTCTTCAATCCAAAAGGCATCTTTCTGTAGAAAAATATGTTGAGGGATGTATGCCCTCAGTTCATTTGTATTTGATGCAAATGGATTTTTATATTAGATGTGGATATTTTGCATATGATACAAAAGAGAATTAAATATGTCGAAAAATGTTTACAAGTATATTTACTATAATAAACATGAAGAAAAGGTTATCTGGATGACGGGTTTGCCCGATCTAAAGGCATGTTCAAATGGCATCCCAAATGGACACCAAATGTGAAAGATATAGCCATAACAGGCCAAAAGGGCCCATAAAAGGCATTGCGGTCAGGCGCACCCGTTGCAGGTCGGGCGGGGCTAAACCCTCTCCCGCTTAGGTAGGCATGTGCGATGCACATGTCCGCCCAGGTGTAACGACTGGTTTTCATGTATATGGATTTATTATATTATAATATATGTTTTGGTGGATTTTCTCCTTATATGTGGTTTTCGTCTTCGTAACTTTCATTTTCGATCGTTTCGTCATATTTTCTTGTTTCTTCCTTAGGATCGTCGATTTCGAAGTATGTCATTCGTGACGGGCTTCATAACGGTCGTATCTTACTATTTGATCAAGCCTAGGAGTCTTAGGAATCGATTCCGGGGCTCCGCGCTCCGTATCGGAACTTTTGGTGCTTATTAGCCGGTGTAAGAAGGGGCACCGACCGACTAGATTACGATCCAGTCGGTCGGTAATCCTTCTTGGACCGACTAGTTGGCTTTCTAAATTTCTCAGGAGTTACTGTTTATCGTTAGTCGGTCTAAGAACGTTGGTTGACCGACTAGGTTGCAAACTAGTCGGTCGGCAATGCTTCTTTAACCGACTAACACATCATCATAAATTTTAGTATTAGTACTGATCATTCTTAGTCGGTCTAAGTTCATCTCTCGACCGACTAGTTGCCAAACTAGTCGGTCAGCCGTTGTTCATTGACCGACTAAATCTAAATCCTAATTCTGTACAGGAGTTACTGTTTACACTTAGTCGGTCTGCGTTGGTCGACCGACCGACTAGTTGCCAAACTAGTCGGTCAGTGGTTGCTCTTTGACCGACTAATCTGTGTTAAAACCCTAATTTCTGGGCAGCCGCCAGCCCATCCTATTTAAACCCCTCCCAAGCGTTTTCTTCTTCCTCCACTCGACCCAAAACCCTAGTTTCTCCCCCCATTGAGCCCCCTTCTTCCCCAAACCCTTATTCCTTCATTCCAAGCCCAAGATCCATCATCCAAACCATCCCTCAACACTTTCTACCTCTCATCTTCCCCAAAATCTCACCAAATCCCCAAAATCCCCCAAAACCCTAGTTCTCCAAACTTCTCCATTCGTTTCCAGATCTGGTCCCTAGGTTCTCCGGAGTGTTTCTTCCGCTTCCTCACGGTAAGAAATCGATCTCTTGACGTTTTCATAACCTATTTGTATTTTTATGAAACCCTAATGAACGAATGTTGTTTTGATGATTGTTTCCCCATAACAGCGATTTCCCCGTAGATTAGCATCCGCGAGACGAACCTTCGTGATCGTCATCCCTGGTGCTAGGCAAGTGAAACTTGCCACTTAGGGTTTAGGCCAAGTTTTAGGCCATTTGCTTGTTGTAGGCGTAAAAGAGACTAGGCGACGAAATGATACTCGCCTAGGCGCAAATTCCGGAACTAGCTTGATAACGAAGCTAGGCCCCAGTTTACCATGTTGCACAACTACCATGTCATGTTTAATTTTGATTATCGGTACGCAAATACATTGTCATCCATGCTATCCATGTTGTATGTTGCATTCGTAGCACACGCTACAATACTTGTGTTTCCTGGCTCGTGTTCCAGAAGCGGGCCATGTGTTGGTTGATAGCCAATGCCCGACCTACTAGTTCCGGCTAGGCACCCACTATACGTGGGCATAACCCTATGCCATACGTGTTATTCACACTTCCTGGCTCGTGTCCCAGAAGCGAGCATTCCGTGTTCGGGGGTAATGCCCTGGCTCGACACACGTGGGAGGGGTAGAGATAAACGGTCACTTGAGCTTAGGAGTTGGCCCGATCAGCCACTCTAGCCAACAGGCGGAATCTCTGTGCACGATGTGTTTACTTTACGTGATTTACTTGACTTGTACTTGAGCACAGCCTACGGCCAATAGGGCACTCGTTGGGTGATCCCTTGTACTTGTTACTTGACATTTCATGTCACAACTACCACTTGTTACTTACCACTTGCACTTCCCTTTACTTGTCTCTTCCATACCTTACTTGCCATGCCATGCATCTTACTATAACTGCTAGGTTGCTAGTTTACTTTACTTTCAGTTTCCTTGCCCAAGTCTTTTAGACTTGCTGACATGTGCCCCTTTACTCTTTTGGGTGACACATGTTAGATCTCGAGCCTGAGTCCGTTGTTGAGGACGAGGTGTTTGCGGACGCCGTGCCCGAGTCTGTGTTTGGCGGGGAGTACGTGGACACTGGGGACCAGTCCTAGTGTCTTCGTTGTGTTTTCCTTTTGTTTAGACTGCTGTTTTGTTGTCGGTGCGTAGCACCTATACTTTGTTCATTGTTGCTTTTGTTGGCCTTGTTCTGGGCCTTAGACTCTTTCTTTTAGCCTGGTGGCTTTTCTGGATGTTGGACTTTTTCCGTGTTGGACAAATTATGAGATGTGAGAATTTTATTTCTGTCTCTCCTCGTGTTATTATTGTTGTTCCGTTTGTGGTTACAGGGACCTGCTTATGTTTATTGACGCTTATCGGGTTTGGGGCTTCACAGCTCCACTCTCGTGCGGACCTTTTCACGTCTCGCCTCCATTTTAGGGATGCGGGTCGTGACAGGTTTTGTTGGTGGCCCATGCAGGTCCTTCTGTAACTGGGATTATCGGAATAGCGATACTAATATTAGAACGTCCAATAAACTAAGTTCAACGTCCGATGTCATAAGCTATGAGTCTAATCTGATTCATTTTCTGTGTCATTAGATGGCAGGAAGGCGTTTCACCCGTGGTGGAGGTAGTGGTGCGCTCCCTCATGATGAGGAGCCTGAGCGGGAACCCACCAATGGGGAGATGATGCGGATGATGCTCCAGATGATGCAAGTGCAGCAGGGCGTGCTCCTGCAAGTCCAGAATGCTCCACTTGCTCGAGCTGCCCGGGCTCTTCCGGATGACCTTCGCTCTGAGCCGGGAGCGAAGCAATTTCGGGAGCTGGGTCCCGCATATTTTGATGGGTCTGAGGGTCCTCTGGCTGCCGATGAGTGGATTCGGAACATCGAGGACAATCTGAAGATGGCCAAGATCACCCCGGCTGGATGGGTTGATTTGTCGAAGAGGCAACTCAAGGATAATGCTCGGAACTGGTGGGATGCGGAAGAGAAGATGTTGGTGGAGCCGATAGCTTGGGCTACCTTTAAGTCCAGGTTTGATGAGGAATTCTTTCCGAAGGCTGCGAAGAAGTAGATGCTGCAGCGATTCATTGATCTGAAGCAAGGGAGCTTGACGGTGGACCAGTACCACCAAGAGTTCACCAGGCTGAGTCGGTTCACACCGAAGATGGTGCAGGATGCTGATGAGAGGGCTCAGAGGTTCCTGCAGGGACTTGCTTTGGAGCTCCAGAGTTTTGTGTCTTCCTCCGATCTGGACTCTTATCAGAAGGTTTTGGTCGCTGCCAGGAGGTAGGAGCTGAACCTGAGTCATAGGAGAGGGCATGTTTCTGGTGCTGGGAAGAGGCCTATGGAGCAGGCCAGAGCGATGGTTAGGCCTGGTTTCAAGCCTAATCAGCCAACTCAGTTTAAGAGGCCAGGAGGGCCTATTCTAAAGACTTGCCATTTCTGCGGTAGGACCGGACATGTCAAGGATCAGTGTAGGAGATTCCTGGGCCAGTGTGTCGTTTGTGGGGATCCTACCTGTTACGCCTATTTGACCGAGACCCCAAAAGACACGAGCCCAGGAGCCCGACTACTGGTCGAAGGCCCACCTGCACCCTCAAGCCCATTCAACAAAGGCCCTGTAAGGGATCTTCTCGAATGTCGATCCGACCCGGCCCCGATAACCCGCTGGACACTCACCCACTCCTGCGAAAACCGTTCCCCCGAACGCGCGACCACTAAAGGGCGGTAATGGGGAGGTGCTGGAATGGCGAGGAGAGCGGCGGCGAGGGGGCGGATTGATGGGGCACGATCGAGGGCGGGCGTGGGACGTGGGCCAGAGGCAATCACGCAGGGAGCTCTACAAAAGGGCTCGGAGGACGACGAAGAAAAGGACGGCATCTCAGGTAACAAAACCTAAGGTACTCCATCAACGACCTCGTTCCCCCAATTCATCTCCTTCCTCCCCCGCTCGCGCCGAGAGACGCCGTTACGATCTCCTCACGAGTCAAACCGTCTCCGCCGGGCTTCCTTTCTCAGATCACTATCTGACTTAGGCATCGGAGGGGATTTGGCCAGAACCAAGGTCCGGCCCCCTGACGAGCGTTCTCGTCTACGCAGGTGGACAGCTGATCAACGGGCCGAGGCTACCCCTCGCCCCTCTCCGACCACTCGATCGAATGGATAGTGAGGCTTCCCCTCACCGTCGACCTGTCGAGGCCGAGCACGCCCTACCGAGGCCGAGCGTCTTAGTCGGGTCCGAGATTCCCCCTCGCCGCCCTTCGGCCGTGCATCTACCCGGGCGACTGAGGCTACCCCTCGTCCCCCTCCCAGCCGAGGCCGAGCTCGTCTATCCGAGGCCGAGCGTCTCAACCAGGGCCGAGGCTTCCCCTCGCCCCTTCTGCACCAATTCGAAGCCCCCCAAGGGACCCAAAGCGGGCCCCTTGACCACGTTGACCGGGTTCTCCACGGTCAACGCTTTGTAGTGAGAAAACACTCTGAAACATCTGGCGCCGTCTGTGGGAACCTGAAAATCATCCCACAAAGCAGAAAACCACACCAACAATGGCACGAGCCTGCAACGGAAGGAAGCGCATGCCCCCCATCCCGGAGGAGGGGAATGACGCATCGAATGGCAACCCCGAGGACATGCCCGTCGGCGACCACCATGCCCTCTCAACCGAAGAGACCGGCGGCTCAGAACTGGCCACGCAAGAACAACTCCGCGCCCTGGCTCAGGAGACCAACGCAAGCCTCCAGAAGTTGGTCGCGACGGTGCAGCAACTCGTTGGCCCGGCGCCGCCCAACAAGGGCACGTTGGACGATGGCCATCGATGGACCGGGGATCCCCCGCACTTGCGGTCTGCCGTGGTCGATGACCACAGGGCCCAGAAACCGAACACGGAGCGTCGGTTCACGCTGTCCGGCTCTCGTCAGGCGAGGTCACACGCCTCCTCACCTTATCGTGAAAGGAGCCGAAGAGAGACCGAAGGGACGGACGGCGAATCGAGGACGGCATCGTCTCGTCGATCACGGTCGTCCCGCCGCAGGAGAAGCGAACGACACCACTCGAGAGACCGATCACGGCGGAGCAGGAGCTCCCGCAGGAGGAGTCGGGAGCGTCGGGGCAGCCCGACCCCGAGCGTGGCGAAGGCTGCGGAGCCAGCCCCGCTGGCGCCGGTGCTACCTCCACCCCCGATCGATCCAGAGGCAGGCGAGTACCGCATCCCCGGAGGCATCCACGGAGACCGATGTCCCTTATCACGGAGAATAACCGACGCACGGGTCCCCTCTCGATTCAGGATCCCGGTGCTGGGAAAGTACGACGGAATAGGAGACCCGGCACACCGCGTGATGGACTACGATGGAGACATGGCCTTCCAGGGAGCTGACGATGACCTGCTTTGCCGGGGCTTCTATTCTACTCTCAGGGGAGCGGCGAGGATCTGGTACCACAGCCTGCCCGGCCGCTCCATCGACAGTTTCGAACAACTCGCCCAGTTGTTCTGCAAACAGTTCATGGAGGGGAGGCTGATCAAACCTGGTGCTGAAAATCTGTTCAACATAGTGCAAGGCCCGGCCGAGCCACTCCGACAGTTCATGCGCCGCTTCAATGCGGAAAGGCTGAACGTGAACAACCCACCCGACCTGGTGGTCCAGACGGCCCTTAAGAAAGGACTTTGCCACAGGGGCCTCAAGAAGTCCCTACACAACGACCCCCCGAAGGACCTCCCCGGGATCATGGCAAGGGCCGAACGCTTCATGCTGACCGAGGAGGCTTTGGCCGAGGATGCAGGAAAAGCCGCTCGAGGGACCAAGCGCGGCGACGGCGGGCGAGTTAGCCCCGAAGGGTACCGGACCGAGAAGAGGCAGAGGAACAGGCAGCGGGGAGAAAGCGCGAGGGACATCACCCCGGACGCCATTCTCGCCCAAGTACAGAAGGAAGAGCGAGCTGATCGCCCCCCACCGAAGGCTAAAAGAGGCGGGAAGAACAGGGAGAAGTACTGCAAGTACCACAAGGACGATGGTCATGACACAGAAGATTGCTGGCATTTGAAAAAGGACATTGAGAAGCTGATGAGCCGAGGGCACGCCAGGAATCAGGCCGACGAGCCGGCCCACGGAGAAGGGACCTCCACACAGCCAGACAAGGGGAAGAAGATCAACACCATCCAAGGCCCCCTCCGCATCATAGAGTGAGCGGACGACGTCTCTCCCCCCGGAAGCGGCCTAGTATGAGGGAGTTATCTAAGTTTACATCCCTCTGTCTAGCTTCATTTCTTTTTTTCCCATTTCCTCCAAATGTACCGGTCCGGCAGGACTCTTGAGAGTACAAATGCATCCCTTTTGTTATCTTCATTTAAAACCCCGATGGAGTTGACATGACACCAATAGCATGAAAGGTTGGGGACCGCCGCCTCACTGGAGGAGGAAGAGGAGCTTTGCCCTCGCCGATCGACTCCAGCGCCCATCAGTCTGGGGGCAATTCCCCCAGCAGGCACGGACGCCGACTGAGGAGCTTTGCCCTTGCCGACCGACTCCAGCGCTCATAAGTCTGGGGGCAATTCCCCCAGCAGGCACGGACGCCGACCGGTCCTAAGCCGAGGGGCTTCGCCCTCGCCGACCGACACCAGCGCTCATAAGTCAGGGGGCAATTCCCCCAGCAGACACGGACGCCGACCGGTCCTAAGCCGAGGAGCTCTGCCCTCGCTGACCGACTCCTGCGCCCCTAAGTCTGGGGAGAATCCCCCCAGCCAACGCCAGCTTCGTCCATTCCTAAGCCAAGAACAAGGCGACAACGCAAAGTACACAAGAAGTCCAAGTAAGTCAATTTCGTTTATAATAGCTAACCAGAGTACAAAAATGCGTCTTATTTACAGGGGATCAAGGCGAAGGAAACACCCTACAAACAATCTACTCACGACGAATGGCAGAGTTCTTCGCCTACAGAAGCTAGACCGACACCGACAGAGCAAAATTGGTTGACAAAAGACCCGAAGTAGGTAGCCCAAGCTAGCAGCCATGCAACCAGTAATTATTGGCCATGGAGCCGATAACGACGCCGAAGGAGATAGCGGGGGCCAGGGATCCATTTCAAGTAGACTGGCCCAAAGCAAAGCGAATGCTTAAAAATTTGAGGATAAGGCCGGGAGGGACGGCTTAGGGAGCCCGAGCTCGGGAGGACACATCCTCGGGCACTTCGCCCTGCTCGGAGCGAGGGGGATCGACCGGCGGTGGGGCTTGCCGAACACGCTCCGCACATTCCCGGAAAGAAGACTGGACGGCTTCGACGATCCGAGGGGCGATGAGGTCTTCATACTTACCGAAGGCCTCCCTGAGAACCTCGAAGATCCTCTTCCCCAGGGTCTCGACGACGCCCTTCTCCACCTCCTCTGCAAGCCGCACCACCTGGCGCCGATCCGACAGTTCCCTCTGAAGCTCCTCCCTCTCCAGGCGGAACGACTCCGCCGCTTCCTCAGCCGACTGATGAGCATCCTCCAGCTTTCCCTGGAGGTCACCCACTCGTCCCTCCAACTCGGCCAGCTCCCTCAAGCGGACGGCTCGACACTGCAACTCCACAGCGAGCGCTGAACCCTGAAAAGACGAGACATGGGCTAAGAAGAGGATAAAGAGAAAGAGAGGATAGCAAGATAACCGAACCTGTTGAAGGATCCAGACCAAGGAATCCGACATCTTGTCGGCCGGGATCTTCTTGAGGAGGCTGCGGTCCCGGGGAGGGACGGAGACCTCGGCAACCTGCTGGGCCAGGGCTCGGTCAACAAACATCGAACTCCCAGGGACGATGATCGAAGCCAAGTCGCTCACCAACAAGGCCCCGACCCCTGGTGATACGGGCGAAGACGCTGCGAGGGGGGTGGCTGGCAAAGATATCGAAGGATCCCCGGCGGTTGCCACGGGAAGCGCGGAACCTGCCGGACCGGAGGGATCCACGTCCTCCTTCCTCTTCTTTCCACCGTGGGGCTCCGAAGGCGCCGGAGGGGAACGCTTCCGCCTCGCACCATCCTCACCCCCCGGAAGGGGATCGCCAGAAGAAGAGGCGGGAGGCGCGGCCACCACCTTACCCACGGAAGGCTCGGCCCGGCGCACTTCCTCCTCAACGGTCCTCCGAGGCGCCCTTCCAGAGGTACTACCTCGGCTCCGGGCGGCTCCACGACGGATCAGCTCATCGACGTCACGGACGAATTCGCGGCCAGCCATCCCTGCAAGGGAGACCGAAATCAGGATGAGTCATAGGGCGATCCGGGGATGAAAAAGCGACCTACCTGGAGACCACAAGACGGCCTTCAGGAGTAGGTCGTCCAACAAAGACCAGATGGACTTCGTTTCCAAAGGAAGAGCCAACAGAAGCGCAGCAGCTGCCCGGTCGGCGTCTGAGAGAACTAACGACGGGCGAGGATGGACAGAACTGCCCCAGCTTGTTAGAATATGGGCCTCACCCAAGAAGACCACGAAAACATAATCCGAGTTCCAATCCCCTGACCAGCGGGGTAACCCGATCAGGCATTCCCTCCTCGAACGAGCTCGGAGTAGCAGCCATGACCCTGGACCGACCGTCTGGCCCTGGTAAAAGTGGAAGAGAAGGGGGAGAGTCGGCTCCAGAACACGGGTACAGCAGAGCGTTACGAAGCCCGTCAGTACCGCGATCGAACACGGGGTGAACTGACACAGGGACACTGTGAAATGTTCCATGACCTGGATGAAGAAGGGATGGAGCGGGAAGCGAAGACCCAGGCGGAACATCTCGACGTAGACGCCGACCTCATTGCTCCTCGGAAGGCAAATCCGCTCGTCGACAAATGGAACCCGAACCTCGTATGGGAAGCAGAGATATCTTTCCCGGATCTCTGCGGCCACCGAAGGAGGGGTCCTCGACGGCGTACGGAGGACAACCGGGGGCACATTAAGCCGTACGGCAGCCGACGCCACGTCATCACGGGCGTAGTCTGGAAAAAGTTTCTCCTTCCCCTTATCCTGAAGAGAACGACTCCCGGCGGGGGAACCTGATCCCCCTAGCCGGGGCTCACCCCGCCTGGACTCCGAAGGATCCCTTGCCCTTTGACCAGAACCGCCTATCCTAAGGGCAGCCATAAGATGAAAGCGAGAGAGGAGTTACCTTTTTTCGACTAGTCTGGAGAAGGCAAGGAAGCGAAGGCGACGGGAAACTCCGAGTTGTGGAAAGCTTTGAATACCGGGAGAAGCAAGAGAGAAGTGGAGATCAACGCGGCTGAGGATTTTATATACCGGGCGCAGGGGTGAATTCGAAGCGGCTGACAAGAACACGCAGCAGGCTTCGAAGAACTGGCGGCGTTTCGAAACCGGCGCCAGGGGAAGTCCAATCGATCCGCCTCATCATGACCTACATTTATGACCACGCCTCGGCTGAAGCGCCACACGGAACCCCAGGAGGCGAAGCGGTTATAACAAGCTAGCCGAGGCCGATCGATCCCACCGATGGCGGCACCCGAACCCCTCAGCTTCTCAATTGAAGACGACCCCGCGAACGGAGGGGGTAAGTTTGCAGCCACACGTGGCGGCATCAGAGGACCGACGGCGCTTCAGAGCCCGCGCCTTAAAAATATCGAACGGGCCCACCCATTATGACGACTAATAAATGAGTCGGCATCGACTGGCGAGCTTGTCAAAATCGGCAGAGGTCACATCGGCCGAGCCGAACAGGCCGAAGCCAATCAACTCGACCGATGGGGGCAATTGTTACGCCTATTTGACCGAGACCCCAAAAGACACGAGCCCAGGAGCCCGACTACTGGTCGAAGGCCCACCTGCACCCTCAAGCCCATTCAACAAAGGCCCTGTAAGGGATCTTCTCGAATGTCGATCCGACCCGGCCCCGATAACCCGCTGGACACTCACCCACTCCTGCGAAAACCGTTCCCCCGAACGCGCGACCACTAAAGGGCGGTAATGGGGAGGTGCTGGAATGGCGAGGAGAGCGGCGGCGAGGGGGCGGATTGATGGGGCACGATCGAGGGCGGGCGTGGGATGTGGGCCAGAGGCAATCACGCAGGGAGCTCTACAAAAGGGCTCGGAGGACGACGAAGAAAAGGACGGCATCTCAGGTAACAAAACCTAAGGTACTCCATCAACGACCTCGTTCCCCCAATTCATCTCCTTCCTCCCCCGCTCGCGCCGAGAGACGCCGTTACGATCTCCTCACGAGTCGAACCGTCTCCGCCGGGGTTCCTTTCTCAGATCACTATCTGACTTAGGCATCGGAGGGGATTTGGCCGGAACCAAGGTCCGGCCCCCTGACGAGCGTTCTCGTCTACGCAGGTGGACAGCTGATCAACGGGCCGAGGCTACCCCTCGCCCCTCTCCGACCACTCGATCGACTGGATAGTGAGGCTTCCCCTCACCGTCGACCTGCCGAGGCCGAGCACGCCCTACCGAGGCCGAGTGTCTTAGTCGGGTCCGAGATTCCCCCTCACCGCCCTTCGGCCGTGCATCTACCCGGGCGACTGAGGCTACCCCTCGTCCCCCTCCCAGCCGAGGCCGAGCTCGTCTATCCGAGGCCGAGCGTCTCAACCAGGGCCGAGGCTTCCCCTCGCCCCTTCTGCACCAATTCGAAGCCCCCCAAGGGACCCAAAGCGGGCCCCTTGACCACGTTGACCGGGTTCTCCACGGTCAACGCTTTGTAGTGAGAAAACACTCTGAAACACTACCCATGCCATGAAGGATCGTCCGAGGTCGAAGCAGCCTTGGAGGGCACTTGTTGCAGCACAGCCGTTGCAGCAGCGAGCGTCTATTCCTGCTGGTCGTGGGGCGGCTCTTGTTCCACAGAGTCAGGCCTTTCGGCAGGCTGTTCCACCGAGAAGGCAGGCCTTTCTGATGACTGAGGAGGAGAGCATGGCCGTGGACGAGGTTATTACAGGTAACGCTCGTTCTAGCTAATTTCTTCCTTAGTTAGTTTGATTTTGAATATGTTGGTTGCTTGCCCATGTTTGTTGCTAGAATAGGATTTGATTGTTAGACTGCTTGCTAGGTGTGGTTTTGGTTTGCACGTTTCCTGCACGAGTCCTCTTTGACTCTGGTGCATCGATGTGCATTATTTCTCGGAGCTTCGTGGAGAGGCATTCCTTGTCGACGTCCCCTCTTCCCAAGAGTTGGAATATCGTTACAGGGAATGGCATGGTCTCGGTGCATCGTGGTTGCAATTCTTGCTCGTTGGTGGTCTGTGGACATGAGCTTTTCACTGATTTCATTGTCCACGACATCATCAACTACGATGCAATTCTTGGGATGGACTGGCTAGCGAGCTTCTATGCTACGATCGACTGTCGAAGGAAGAAGGTGGTGTTTGAGATTCCTGGACATCCAGTATTTGAGTTCAGTCGTGGTAGCAGTTCGCTTGGTCCTGCCAGATTTCGGGCCAGACCGGTGGAGGTTGTGGCTATGCAGATGGAGCTGGAGTGGCCAGCTGTGGTGCGTGATTTTGGCGACGTCTTCCCCGAGGAGATGTCTGGTTTGCCACCTGATCGAGCTCTGGAATTTTCTATTGATCTGGTTCCAGGTGCGCAGCCGATTTCGAAGGCGCCGTATCGTATGGCACCTGCAGAGTTGGAAGAGTTGCGGAAGCAGTTGGATGAGCTTTTGTAGAAGGGTTATATCAATCCTAGTGTGTCTCCGTGGGGAGCACCAGTGTTGCTGGTGAAGAAGAAGGATGGTTCGCGTCGCATGTGCGTGGACTATCAGGAGTTGAATGCGGTGACCATTAAGAATAAATACCCGTTGCCTCGCATCGATGATATTTTTGATCAGCTTGGAGGTTCGAGGGTGTTTTCTAAATTGGATTTGAGGAGTGGTTACCATCAGTTGAAGGTGAAGAAGGGAGATGTTCCGAAGACAGCGTTCAGGACGAAGTATGGACACTATGAGTTTGTGGTTATGCCTTTCGGCGTAACTAACACGCCCGCAGTTTTCATGAATCTGATGAACCTGATTTTTTACGACTTTTTGGATAAGTTTGTCGTTATCTTTATTGAAGACATTCTGATCTATTTGAAGTCGGAGGAAGAGCATGCCTCGCACTTGAGGACGGTATTGGAGATCTTGATGAAGCATCGTTTGTATGCTAAGTTTTCGAAGTGCGAGTTTTGGCTGGATAGAGTTGCTTTTCTCGGGCATGTGGTGACTGGAGATGGTATTTCAGTGGATCCCGAGAAGATTAGGGCCATCAGAGAGTGGCCTGTTCCGTCGTCTGCGTCTGAGATTCAGAGTTTCCTTGGGCTTGCTGGTTATTATCGGCGATTCATTAAGGACTTTTCCCGTATTGCTGAGCCGATGACCAGGTTGACGCGGAAGGATGTTGCTTTTGTTTGGTCGGGTGATTGTGAGAGTGCTTTTGGTATTCTGAAGGAGAGGTTGACGACTGCCCCTATTCTTGTTGTGCCTGATCGCAGCGGTGGATTTGAGATCTTTTGCGATGCTTCTGGCAAGGGTCTCGGTTGTGTGTTGCATCATCATGGGCATGTTGTGGCGTATGCGTCTCGTCAGCTTAAGGTTCATGAGAAGAATTACCCGACACATGATTTGGAGTTGGCTGCCGTTGTGTTTGCTCTTAAGATTTGGAGGCACTTCCTGCTGAGTGAGAAAGTGAAGATTTTCACCGATCACAAAAGCTTGAAGTATATTTTTTACTCAGAAGGAGATCAACATGCGACAGCGTCGATGGTTGGAGCTTATGGCAGATTATGAGATTGAATTGCAGTATCACCCTAGCAAGGTGAATGTGGTTCCGGATGCGCTGAGTAGGCTTCTAGCGGTGATGGTTTTGACCTCGCAGTGGAGATTGCAGCAGGATTTTTGCGAGTCTGGTGTGGAGATTGTTCTTCCTGGGGAGGCTTCATCGTTGATGTACATGCAGGTACAATCGACGATCGTGGATCGGATTAAGGCTGGCCAGGCTGAGGATCCAAAGCTGGTGAGGATTCGGGAGCAGGTGGAAGCCGGTCTGCAGACTGACTTTTTGATTCATGAGGATGGCTCGCTGAGGTTTGGAGCCAGGTTGTGTGTGCCGGCTGGGGATATTAGAGAGGAGTTGATGGTGGAGGCACACAGTTCGCCGTATTCTGTGCATCCTGGTGGCACCAAGATGTACCAGGATCTTCGTCTGAATTATTGGTGGCATGGTATGAAGAGAAGCGTGGCTCGGAGTGTAGCCAAGTGCTTGGTTTGCCAGCAAGTGAAGGCGGAGCATCAGCGTACGGCCGGGTTGCTACAACCGCTTCCGATTCCGGAGTGGAAGTGGCAACACATCACTATGGATTTCGTGACTGGACTACCTCGGAGTACGAAGCAGAATGACGCGATTTGGGTGATCGTCGATCGATTGACCAAATCCGCGTACTTTATTCCATTCCGAGTGGGACAGTCCACGGAGGCGCTAGCGAGGAAGTATATGGAGGTAAAATTCTTTTACTCTCCGTTTTATTTCCTTTTCCTAGTTTGGATAGTGATGTAACGTGAATCGTGCAGGAGGTTGTGCGACTTCACGGAGTCCTCGTGAGTATCGTGTCGGACAGAGACACGAGGTTCACATCTCAGTTCTGGCAGGGTTTGCAGAAGAGCTTGGGTACGCGTCTGAGTTTCAGCACGGCGTACCATCCGCAGACGGATGGCCAGTCCGAGAGGACGATTCAGATCTTGGAGGACATGCTGAGGGCGTGCATGTTGGATTTCAAGGGTTCGTGGGAGGACCATCTGCATTTGGTAGAGTTTTCTTACAACAACAGCTTCCAGGCGAGTATTGGCATGGCGCCTTTCGCCGCTCTTTATGGGAGGAAATGTCGATCGCCATTGAGTTAGGATGACGTTGGTGATCGGGAGCTGTTCAGACCTGAGATGATCGTGGAGGCGTGGATATCGTCAGGAATATTTGGGAGAGGTTGAGGATTGCTCAGGACCGTTTTAAGCATTGGACGGATGCTAAACGTCGTCATTTGGAGTTTCAGCCGGGCGACCATGTGTTCTTGAAGATTTCCCCGAATCGAGGTGTGATACGTTTTGGGAAGCGAGGGAAGTTGAGCCCGCAATACATTGGACCGTTTGACATTTTGGAGAGGGTTGGCGAGGTAGCGTATCGCTTAGCCTTGCCGCCATCTTTGGAAGGAGTTCACGATGTTTTCCATGTGTCGCAGCTTCATCGATACATTAGCGATCCGTCTCATGCTGTGGATTTTTCGGAGATTACCGTTCGCCCCGATATGACGTATGACCATCAGCCAGTGCAGATTCTGGACAGGCGTCAGAAATCGCTTCGGAACAAGATTGTCAATCTTGTGAGAGTGATGTGGCGACACGGCTCACCTGGAGAGTCTACTTGGGAGAATGAGGATGAGATGCGAGAGCGTTTCCCACTTTTGTTTCCGGACACGTGAGTGTTTGGAAATTCCGAGGACGGAATTTTTCTTAAGTTGGGGAGAATGTAACGACTGGTTTTCATGTATCTGGATTTATTATATTATAATATATGTTTTGGTGGATTTTCTCCTTATATGTGGTTTTCGTCTCCGTAACTTTCATTTTCGATCGTTTCGTCGTGTTTTCTCGTTTCTTCCTTAGGATCGTCGATTTCGAAGTATGTCATTCGTGACGGGCTTCATAACGGTCGTATCTTACTATTAGATCAAGCCTAGGAGTCTTAGGAATCGATCCCGGGGCTCTGCGCTCCGTATCGGGACTTTTGGTGCTTATTAGCCGGTGTAAGAAGGGGCACCGACCGACTAGATGACGATCCAGTCGGTCGGCAATCCTTCTTGGATCGACTAGTTGGCTTTCTAAATTTCTCAGGAGTTACTGTTTATCGTTAGTCGGTCTAAGAACGTTGGTTGACCGACTAGGTTACAAACTAGTCGGTCGGCAATGCTTCTTTAACCGACTAACACATCATCTAAATTTTAGTATCAGTACTGATCATTCTTAGTCGGTCTAAGTTCATCTCTCGACCGACTAGTTGCCAAACTAGTCGGTCAGCCGTTGTTCATTGACCGACTAAATCTAAATCCTAATTCTGTACATGAGTTACTGTTTACACTTAGTCGGTCTGCGTTGGTCGACCGACCGACTAGTTGCCAAACTAGTCGGTCAGTGGTTGCTCTTTGACCGACTAATCTGTGTTAAAACCCTAATTTCTGGGCAGCCGCCAGCCCATCCTATTTAAACCCCTCCCAAACGTTTTCTTCTTCCTCCACTCGACCCAAAACCCTAGTTTCTCCCCCCATTGAGCCCCCTTCTTCCCCAAACCCTTATTCCTTCATTCCAAGCCCAAGATCCATCATCCAAACCATCCCTCAACACTTTCTACCTCTCATCTTCCCCAAAATCTCACCAAATCTCCAAAATCCCCCAAAAACCCTAGTTCTCCAAACTTCTCCATTCGTTTCCAGATCTGGTCCCAAGGTTCTCCGGAGTGTTTCTTCCACTTCCTCACGATAAGAAATCGATCTCTTGACGTTTTCATAACCTATTTGTATTTTTATGAAACCCTAATGAATGAATGTTGTTTTGATGATTGTTTCCCCATAACAGTGATTTCCCCGTAGATTAGCATCCGCGAGACGAACCTTCGTGATCGTCATCCCCGGTGCTAGGTAAGTGAAACTTGCCACTTAGGGTTTAGGCCAAGTTTTAGGCCATTTGCTTGTTGTAGGCGTAAAAGAGACTATGCAACGAAATGATACTCGCCTAGGTGCAAATTCCGGAACTAGCTTGATAACGAAGCTAGGGCCCACGTTTACCATGTTGCACAACTACCATGTCATGTTTAATTTTGATTATCGGTACGCAAATACATTGTCATCCATGCTATCCATGTTGTATGTTGCATTCGTAGCACACGCTACAATACTTGTGTTTCCTGGCTCGTGTTCCAGAAGCGGGCCATGTGTTGGTTGATAGCCAATGCCCGACCTACTAGTTCCGGCTAGGCACCCACTATACGTGGGCATAACCCTATGCCATACGTGTTATTCACACTTCCTGGCTCGTGTCCCAGAAGCGAGCATTCCGTGTTCAGGGGTAATGCCCTGGCTCGACACACGTGAGAGGGGTAGAGATAAACGGTCACTTGAGCTTAGGAGTTGGCCCGATTAGCCACTCTAGCCAACATGCGGAATCTCTGTGCACGACGTGTTTACTTGACGTGATTTACTTGACTTGTACTTGAGCACAGCCTGCGGGCAATATGGCACTCGTTGGGTGATCCCTTGTACTTGTTACTTGACATTTCATGTCACAACTACCACTTGTTACTTTCCACTTGCACTTCCCTTTACTTGTCTCTTCCATACCTTACTTGCCATGCCATGCATCTTACTATAACTGCTAGGTTGCTAGTTTACTTTACTTTCAGTTTCCTTGCCCTAGTCTTTTAGACTTGCTGACATATGCCCCTTTACTCTTTTGGGTGACACATGTTAGATCTCTAGCCTGAGTCCGTTGTTGAGGACGAGGTGTTTGCGGACGCCGTGCCCGAGTCTGTGTTTGGCGGGGAGTACGTGGACACTGGGGACCAGTCCTAGTGTCTTCGTTGTGTTTTCCTTTTGTTTAGACTGCTGTTTTGTTGTCGGTGCGTAGCACCTATACTTTGTTCGTTGTTGCTTTTGTTGGCCTTGTTCTGGGCCTTAGACTCTTTCTTTTAGCCTGGTGGCTTTTCTGGATGTTGGACTTTTTCCGTGTTGGACAAATTATGAGATGTGAGAATTTTATTTTTGTCTCTCCTCGTGTTATTATTATTGTTCCGTTTGTGGTTACAGGGACCTGCTTATGTTTATTGACGCTTATCGGGTTTGGGGCTTCACAGCTCCACTCTCGTGCGGACCTTTTCACGTCTCGCCTCCATTTTAGGGATGCGGGTCGTGACAGGTTAGTATGAGCTTGAAAATAGGGTCGAAGTCTTCTTACCGACATGACAAGTGCGTAAGCTAACTTCTCTATCCTGATGTACTTGACTTCGACCCCACTAAGAATCTGACTTGCATAATAGATTGATCGTAGCAGTTTAGCTTCTTCTTTAATCAGGGCCGAGCTGACAGCCTCTTGGTTATCTGCAAAGTAGATGATAAGCTGGTCCCCCTCTTTAGGTTTTGTCATGAGTGGAGGACTGCGATTATACTCTTTCAATTCGGAAAAAGCTTGCTTACGATCTGTGTCTCATTTGATGACCTTCTTCTCTTCTATGGAGAGTGCTATGGCCTTTCTCAAGACATTGAAGAAAGGAAGTGATCTCTCAACTGACTTAGACAGAAAGCGCCAGAGGGCTGTAATCCTTCCATTTAACCTTGGAGCACCCTGACGGTGGTCGGCTTCTTCATGCTAATAATTGCCGCCACTTTATCCGGATTGACCTCAATCCCTCGTTTATGACCATGAAGATGAGGAATTTCCCAGATTGGACTCCAAAGGTGCACTAGGTAGGGTTTAGTCAGAGAATGTATCGTCAAATCTCGGCAAAGGTTTCTGTGAGATCTGCGATATGGTCGGCCGGGCTCTTCGACTTGACAAACATGTCATCGGTATAGACTTCAAAGTTTCTTCCAATCCGAGCCTTGAAAATCTTGTTCACCATCCACTGGTAGGTCGATCCAGCTTTCTTCAATCCAAAAGGCATCTTTCTGTAGAAAAATATGTTGAGGGATGTATGCCCTCAGTTCATTTGTATTTGATGCAAATGGATTTTTATATTAGATGTGGATATTTTGCATATGATACAAAAGAGAATTAAATATGTCGAAAAATGTTTACAAGTATATTTACTATAATAAACATGAAGAAAAGGTTATCTGGATGACGGGTTTGCCCGATCTAAAGGCATGTTCAAATGGCATCCCAAATGGACACCAAATGTGAAAGATATAGCCATAACAGGCCAAAAGGGCCCATAAAAGGCATTGCGGTCAGGCGCACCCGTTGCAGGTCGGGCGGGGCTAAACCCTCTCCCGCTTGGGTAGGCATGTGCGATGCACATGTCCGCCCAGGTGGTCGGGTGGGCCTGCTAGATGGGCAAGCGAGTGGGCGCCCGATCCAGCCGTGCTTGCATGTGGGACCCTCCTGCCTGGTGAGGGCAGGCGCCCCACGTGCCCACATTTTGGGCAGTGGGGCCCCCCTGCCTGCTGGGGGCAGGCGCCCCACGTGCTTGCATTTTGGGCGGTGGGGCCCACCCCATGGGCCCCACCACATAGTGTTTCGAACCTTATGTGCCTTTTTTGCGGCTGCTGTCTTTTGCGAAAATACAAGTTTTGGCTAATCTTTAGAGTCTCCTGTGAGGGGTCAAACAAACTTGGATTGATACGCTGTTTTTTCCTACACGTTAACCGTTCAACTCTCTTCGTAACGATGTGTGATATCGTTCTTCGAGCTCAACGGTGAGGGAGTGAAAATTCGTCAAAGTTTGGCCTTCGTGTAAGGTAAACTAAATTGATTTTTCCTCTCCAAATTGTTTAGTCCCACATCAGAAATGGAGAGAAGGGAAGGGGTCAGCCGCCTATATAAATAACGGCCTACTCCCCTCCTTGAAACTCATCCCAATCTCCAGA
>CM061140.1:119418306-119533926 GCA_030789695.1 Scilla litardierei
GCTAATTGTTAGCAATACAAAGAAAGGAAAAATTGATCCAAATCACTTTTCAAAGGATCAACCTTGTGTGATCAAAAGATGTAGTAAATAATCCATTAAAATGCATTACAGATACTCGTTAGTAAATCCACTCTTAGGTTTGTCATATAAATGTCAAAGTGACTGATATGCTATTACGGTATGAGATACCGAGATAAATAGCTTAAGTGCAAGTGGGAGATGTAGGAGGATAATGCCCATAAGGCGATTTATCCTAAGTATACGTCTTGTTCATATTATATATGGTGTCCATTATCCTAAGTATGAAATCGTTTGAATAAATATACTTAGATAATGTCCATAGACTTATAGTTAGGTCTTTACGTATCCAGATAAGACCTCGATTATGAGTAGTAAGCGACCGAATAGAAACTTAAGTCTTAAACGGTTCGTGGTCATAGATGTGTCGAGAACTGGATATCGGCACATCGGATAGACCACTGTGTCTTTGTCTTACCTTATGGTAATGATGATCTCATAGTCATTCGATTTGGTGAAGTCGGAGACAAGACACATGTGCTCATTGGAGAATGAGTTCACTGAACGACCAACTTAGAGTTATTATATGGTTAAACTTTAACTAAACAATCTATAATAACTCTAGGGTGATGATAGATAAGCTGGTTCTTAAGACCTGAAGTCATTTGTACGAACCTGTGAGCGAACGGTGTCGCTTAGACCTATGATCTAGCTTCGAGGCTAGGCCTGCTGAAAGATCTTAGGTTGGGCTGCACCTGAAGCTCTCGAGGCGAGTAGATGACTAAGATAAGATTCATCACTTCCGTTAAAGGGAAGTTAGTGTCACAGGCTCAGTACGGTCTTTGTGTTAATCCTCGGCCGGGGTACGTTGTAAGATGTACAACGTGTATACAACAAAGACCGCCGTATACTAACCAATGTTGTCTGATAGGGTTGACATTAAACCATACCCTAGGCCAACAGGGACACAGTCTTGACGAAGGGACTATAGCTAACGGTATTCATCACTGACACAGCTATAGTAAACCCAACGATGCTTTTGTCAATGGGTCGATCACGTTATGATGATTCTGAAACAGGGACGACAACTACTGCTCGTGGTGACCGTCGTCTAGGGGTTCCGAGCCCCAACCTGTAGTAAGGTCAGGCTGTAGGGTCTCACACCGAGCAGCATTCGTGTCTTAGTAATAGGAAGATTAATAAGAGAAATTCATATAATGAAATGGAATAATTAAATGTTCACAAGCTAGTTGTGAGACTAAGTCGTAGATGCAATAGGGACAATATTGCATTTGATGCAAACAAAAATTAAACGTGTCGTAAATTGGTTACGACAATATTTGTAGGAACAAATGCATTGGAAAGGGTTACCTGGTTGACGGGATCGTCCCGGTATAAACACAGGTTCAAACCGCGTCCAAATCGGAGCTCAAACGAGCCCAGAAACGCAAAAACAGTCTAAGGCAAAGTGGGGTAGACCCACTGGGCTAGCAAGTCATCCGCGAGGGGCAAACGGGCGCACGACCCGCTGCGAAGCGGGCGCGGCCCGCTGGCTGCAGCGGGCGAGAGCCCGCTGCCCAGCGGGCCGGCGCTCCCGCCTTTCTTGCCTTGGGTGGGCGCGCCCGCAACATAAGTGCAAATAGGGTTTTTTTGAAACCCCTAATGACGGCTACGAAAATTGATTTTTTGCCCATCTTTGGGCAATTGTTTGAGGGGTCATACGAAGTCGAAATTCGTCACCGTTCGTTCCTACACGTTCACCATTCGAAGCCCTTCGAATTGATAGCTTGTTTGGTGTCCAAAGTTTAATGAATAAAAAGAATTAATTCGTTGAAGTTGGCTTTTATGAAAGGCTTACTAAAACTTCAATTAAGCTAAATTAGCTTAATTAATTTCTCTTCAATTTGTCTTTTGTCCGCATTGCTCGCAACGAAAGGAGAGGTGTCGACTCCCTATATAAATAGGGGTGCACTCTCTTCGTTGAAAGATGCACCAAGTCCTCGATCGAGTAGCTCCGGATTTTAGAGCGATCTACGACTAAACTATTCTCTCTCTCTTCTTCCTATTCTCCCGACTAGTCCTAGCAAGACTACGAAGGGGGTTTGGATTCGGATCCAGACATCTAAGACGCGTGTCTACTCAAGTGAAACCTTCTACTGCGTGTGATCGGCTTGGAGGCGGGAGTCGGCTCGGGCAGATCGGTTCGAAGGTGCGAGGCGGCTCGGGTGGATCGAGTCAAGGCGGTTCGGCTACGAGGAGCGTCAGAAGACGGTGCGGTACATCTTGCCCGCCCCAGGGTCAAGATTCCGGGTATGTTCTCTAAGTAATTTTAGTGTAGTTTAATTTCGTCGCAGTAGAATAGATCCCTCTTGAGGTGGTCAGATCCACCCCAAGTTGGCATAGATCGGGCTAGGTTCTGGCTCCCTCAGGGCCTAGCTAAATTGTTTAGCTAGATAGTTTTAATTTTCCGTTGCGCTTTATGCCTCTGTGGTCCGTCCGACTTAGGACGAGCACAGATCCGAGCTTTGAGGGTCCGCCAAAACCCCTACAGCATCAACATGTATTGGAGTCAGTGTTCTAAATATCGGATATCGATCGCGTATCGGCCTATAAAATTTGATAGCGGATTGTGTATATCAGGAATATATCGGGGATATTGACTAAACATCGGAGTGTCATATCGGGTGCTTAAAATGATGACATGCAATCATAAATGTATCGAAGAAAACATAAACTATACTAACCCAAATAAAAGTATATTTTGAGTATACTTCTCTTGTTTATTCATATATATGGATATGTATGCACAACAGCACATGTATGTATCATTGTATAATTAAAAATTTAGAATGTAAAATGTAAATATTTTGTTCTACATAAATATGGACAAGCATACCGCTCTTAATTTTTTACAAAACTAGCATGTGCTTCTTGAAAACCTATTAGCCTATTTCACTTGATGGAAAATGGATGTAAAATGTAAAGAATTCATACCAACACATTTGTAACATAATATCAAGCACAAATTTGCATTGGAAGTTGGAATATTACAAATTAATAGATTATGTAAACATGAATACATGCATTTTCAACCTACTCTCACAATGCCATCGAAATCTAATAGCAAATATTATCTAATAATAGCAAACAAAGAAAACAAAATAAGCCAAAGAAAAACTTACAGAATTGGGAAAGGAACTAGATTTCAGAGAAAAGAACTTTGCGCTAACAGAAAAGAACCGAAAAAAATTAAACTTAAAAACTGAAAACAGAACTTCAACTAAAAATCTGGAAAAAGATTCAACTTAAAAACTGAAAAAAATGAAAGAACCTAAAAAAACTTCAACTAAAAGTTAAAAACTCACTGTGTGGTCGTGGCGTGGAGCTGCTTCGCATCGGAGTCGCAGTCGCAGCTCACTGTGTAGTGTCGTGGCGTGGAGGCGTCTCGCAATCGCAGAGCAGCTCACTGTGTCGATGAGGGCACCTAGGTGATGAGGGCGAATGGGCGATGATGTCTAAATAGTAAAATACAAACTCCTTAGCCAATAACAATTCCTAGTAAAATACAAATTTCCAATCAAGGCCCAAACTTCTAATTACTTGATCACATCCCGTGCCAACAAACTCCTTGGCCGCACAAAAGCCTTAGGCCATCCTATAAAAACCCATCATCCCGTAAAGTAAAAGCTGCGGCTAATACCTTACCTAGGTTGTGCGGCAATCAAAGATAGGACAAAAACTTTTTGGGTCACGAAAAGAAGGGAGAGGCGGCTATATACATAACCCAATCTATAAAAAATTTCCAAAAACCATGCCACAAGCAATCCTCCCAAGCATTAAAGAAAAGATCCAAGGGTTCAAGTTTTTTCCCCTCTTCAAGTCCATCGAGAAAGGCTGCAGCGAAAAACAAAAGTCGGCCATATATGATAAATCCCTAGACACCTAATATTTACAGCTGCAATCCTCAAAAGGCCTAAAAACATCAACCGTTGCGAGAGTTCTATCGTCAAGAGAGCCGTCGCCGTAGAGAAGCCCACGTTGTAGTCGAGCCCGTCACCACCGAAGCCTTACATTTCCACCGACGAAGCACTTCTCGCCATCGTCTTCAACGCATCGCCATCGGAGAAGTTGCTTCCTCAAGCGAACTCACGCTGTCGGAGTAGGAGAGCTGCCCGCCGTTGCAGAAGAGCCCGCCGCCGTTGAGAGCTCGAGTTGCTACTGAGATCACACCGTCGTCGACGAGCTTCTTGCTGCTGATTATTTTCCTGCCATCACGCTTTAGATCGCCATCTCTACTTCAGGCGAAACTCGCCTCGCTGCCGTGGTACGAAGAGGAATCACCGACAAGGTCTAGTTGCTACCGTGGACTCATCAAGTCGAAGCCGCCGAGCTCTTCTACTTGTAACCATACTTCATCTTCCCAACGACAACGCACTTCATCTATTACTCGCTAACGTAGAGATCAAGACAGGCATTGAGAGTGATTCTCCTAGCTGCCGAAGAAAACTCCGAACTGTCGCTCCCGTCGACCATCTACTTGTCGCCGCATCTGCCGTTGAGGAGTCGAAGGTACAATCAAGAAGAAGCCATCGGAGATCTCGAAGCGTACTCTCGCCGTCGGTGAGGAGAGTCGAAGTAATCCGCTACCAGTGTTGTCCTCGCCGTTGTCGAAGACGAGGCCGCCGCATCCACGCAAGTTTACGCCGTTGCAAGACCTAACTCACTTCGGATAAGTCGGAGACGTGCGAACGGAAAGTGCTGACGCGGAGAACTTTGCATGCGAAAAGATTTGAGAAGGAAATGTGATTGCTGCTGACGTGGATGGCCATACGAAAGAAATTGAATTAAGGGATTTAATGTGTGCATAGTCCGCTTACAATTGGGGCTGAACTACAATTGCTATACGCACAGACCAGTGTGCTATTTGACATCCCGGAGTCGGATCGAGACATCGTTTGCGTCAGATTGAAGCTGACGACGTGCTGATTGACAGAGACGCCTACACGGACACGAACTGAGCTTTTCTAAACCCTTTACTCTTTATATTCGTGTCTTAGCGTAACGTTCTCTGTAGGGGAAACTTTACCATTTTTGGGGATTTTAGGACTTGTCTGGTTGGGACCCAGCTAGTTTGGGACTAGCTGGTAGAAAGCGTTACTAGGATTGATAATGAGAGAAAACACAGTGTGTGTGGTACTGAGAGCCTGACGAGTATAGAGACGTAGAGGGTGCTCTAAGCGTGCTCCAACTTGTGGTTTTGTACCTATTGCGCTATTCAATACTAGTATCTGCTTTGGGGCCTGGATGTAGGTTGAAGGGTCGACCGAACCAGGGTAAATCTGATGTGTACTCTGTGTCTACTTTTTATTTACCTTGCTGCTGCTATAACTGCGTGAGTTTGTTCGTGGGTTGCACGAATTATTTTATAAACCTATTCACCCCCCTCTAGGCTAGGATCCAGATTCAACAAGTGGTATCAGAGCCAGTTTAGTAAGTCTAGCCTAGGTTTGACCATAGATCACATTGATAGTGCTTTTGCTGAGAATCAGTCTATTTCACGTCCACCTAGATTTAATGGAGTAGATTATGCTTATTGGAAAAATCGTATGAGAATCTACTTGATTTCTATTGATTATAAAGCTGGGCAAATTGTTGAAAAAGGCTATAAACTACCGGTTATTAAAATTGAAAATAGATGCTTAAACCTAATGATAAATGGGATGATAATGATTGGAAGCTTTATTCTCTTAATGCTAAAGCTATGAATGCTCTCATTTGTTCATTAAATAAATCTGAATTCAATCGTATCTCACATTGTCTAACTGCGCAGGAAATATGGCATACATTGGAGGTGACGCACAAGGGAACGTCACAGGTGAAGGAGTCTAGACTTGCACTTCTGAGCACAGAGTATGAGGGATTTCACATGCTACCATCAGAGACCATATCAGAGAAGTTTGCGAGATTCACCAACATTGTCTGCAAGTCTAGCTCGCTCGGTAAGCCATATTCTAGCCTTGAACATGTAAGAAAGATATTAAGAGCACTGCCAAGCTCTTTCAGGCCTAAAGTCACTGCCATCCAAGAAGCGAAAGATCTGTCACAGATGAGGGCGGAGGACTTGATAGGTAATTTAATGTCTCACAAACTTGAATTGCAAAATATTGATGAAAGAGAGAAACCTGAGGAAAAGGAAAAAGCTACAAAGCCACTTGCTCTGAAAGCTAGCGAAAGTGAAGATGATGACGAGGACATAGCACTAATGGTCAGAAATTTCAGAAAGTATGTCCAGACCAGCAAGGAAGAATAGAAATGGCACCCAGGTTTAATCGCTCTAATTTTTTTCAGTCTTCTAAGCAAACTTATGATCAGAATGCTACTAATAAAATGACGTGTTTTAAATGCAAGAAAAGAGGACATCAAATGAGGGATTCCCCACATGAGACAGCTCAGGTCGCTAAAGAAAAAGGAAAATCCAAGGTGCTAACTTGGGATATGGATAGCGAAGGTGAGGATGATGAGGATGATCATGAAGCCCACTCATGCATGGCATTGATGGGAATACACGATGAGGTAATTTCTGATAGTAAAGCTGAACTCCTTACTCTTTAAAGAAATGCAAGATAAAATAGTAGAGCTTGAATCCACTATAGATGATTATCAAAATGAGAACTTTGAAATGCAACAATCTAAATATGATATGTCTAAGGAGATTGAAAAACTGAAAATTGAAATTGTTGCTTGTGGCTCTACTATTGACACATTGAAAAAGAAAAAATCAAGCTTTAATGATGAGGCACCTTGTCTTTCTTGCCCTTCATTATTGAACAATATTAGCATGTTAAAACAAGACCTATTAAAGCTTGAAGCTGAAAAAGACTATGTGATAAGAGAACTTAAGGATAAATTTTGCATGCTAGATAATGATTTTAAAAGAAAATCTACTGAGTTTGAAAAGAAGGAAAAGGAAAACAAAATAGCTTTTATAAGTAAATGCACACTGCTTGTGGAAGAAAATAAACAATTAAACCCCAAAGTTTCTAATCTTGAATTGTCACTAAGAAAGTTTTCAATTGGTAAACATTCATTGGATACCATAATTGAAAACCAATTATATGGCAATAATAGAAGAGAACTTGGGTTTGGTTTGAAAAACGTTGAAAAGCCAAAATTCAAGAAATTCCACAATGTACCCTCTATTGCAAAGAACATATATGCAAAGTGCTTTACTTGTGATAGTGTAGGCCACACATCATATTATTGTAAATTTAGGAACACAAATATCAAGTTTAAACAAGTGTGGGTTCCTAAAACAAAAATGTCTAACACTAGTGGACCTTGTTGGGTTTCAAGGTCATGCTTAACACCATGTAAGTGTGCTGGAATTTTG
This sequence comes from Scilla litardierei, assembly GCA_030789695.1. Classification (NCBI taxonomy): domain Eukaryota; kingdom Viridiplantae; phylum Streptophyta; class Magnoliopsida; order Asparagales; family Asparagaceae; genus Scilla; species Scilla litardierei. Next base: position 119,425,715 of record CM061140.1, read on the forward strand.
GCGAGGAGCAAATTTTTAAAGTCTCTTTCTATTTTTAGCTTCTTAAGCCAAATAGCGACGAGAAGGTATACTTTTTATCCCTCTCTGTATTACATTGCATTCATAGATTGTTTTGTGTGCTTATTTTTGTTTGGGTGCTTGTTTTTATTTTTGTTTGTGTGCTTGTTTGCATGATCTTAATGTGTTTTACTTCTGAAAAAACCAAGGTTTGAGGTCTCGGTATCGGTCTCGGTATCGCTCTCCCGAAAATTTAGGTATCGGTATCGGTATCGTCCGTTTCGGCGGTTTCGGAAGTGAGTTTCGGTATCGGTAGTTTTAATACTTAAAACATATCAAACACTTAAAAAACTAAAGACTTAATCATATACTATCAAATACTTGTCAAATTTGTATTAATAATATGTATTTATAAATTTGTGTATATATATTTTTATATTTTAAATACTGAAACCTATACTGGAGGTGGAAACCTATACTTGAGGTGGAAAGTTACTTTGCACACCACCGTTTTACTCTGCGCACATACAGCTTATTTACAAGTTTGCTATTTAAAAAAACAAGTAGAAGGTTGCTGTGCCCACCACCATTTTACTCTGCGCACATTCAGCTTATTTACAAGTTTGCTATTATAGAAGAAAAATAAATGGACAGTTTCTTTGCGCACCACCGTTTTACTTTGCACACATAACACTTATTTACAAGTTTGCAACCTGAATATATCTTTTGCAATCCCCCAATTTCTGCAGCAATCACCCCTCATTTATTTCTATCTATTTCTTTGCTCTTTCTCTCCCCCAAATGTTTCAGAGGTGATCTCGAAGGGGTGACAAGCGGGAGGCGGGAGGGCGACGAACAGGAGGCGACGACGGGAGGCGGGAGGCGGCGACGGGCGAGCTCTCAGGTAAGTCATTCTCTCTTCTTCCTATTCCTTTTCCTATTCCTTTTATTCTTCTTTTTTTACTTCTTCTTCTTCTTTTGTTTTTATTCTTCTTTTTTTTACTGTTCTTCTTCTTCTTCTTTTGTTTTTATTCTTCTTTTTTTTACTGTTCTTCTTCTTCTTCTTTTGTTTTTATTCTTCTTTTTTTACTGTTCTTCTTCTTCTTCTTTTGTTTTTATTCTTCTTTTTTACTGGTCTTCTTCTTTTGTTTTGTTGTGGCTCGTCGGTATCGGCCGAAACCGGCCGGTTTCGGCCGGGGGGTACCAGCCGAAACCGACCGGTTTCGGCCGATACCGAGAAAAGAGGGGGGTTTCGGATCGGTCCCCTCCGAGACCGATCCGAAACGGCCGAAACCCTAGGGTTTCGGCCGATACCTCAAACCATGGAAAAAACAAATAAAAATGAGCTTAAAAGAATACCCTTTATGATTTATTATTAGTGGTATGTATGAATGTTCAAATCTATCCCTTGTAGAAGTTAATTCATTATTGTTATAGCTACATGAACATGTTGTTATCTTTTTAGTAGCCATGACATGTCTCAAAAATTTCAAACTTGACTTCTACACCTACATTTGCACTTTCACGAAAATAGATTTTTAGTGCTTTTGGAGATTCTTTTGATGAATATTGGAAAGTGAATGTAGGAATGATAAAAAATTCTGAATTTTTTAATGGATATGATGTGTTTAGCCATGAATAAAAATTGAGCACAAAAGAATTGAAAAAAATTGCTCCGTATGAAAAATGGATACACTTCATGGCTAATACACAACCCACAAGTATCCAACTTATGCTAAATGAGTAAACATTAGTGTTGGTGTATATAACTCGTGAAGCAATGCCACCCCACATTTAAAAGTCCTTTTAGGCTATGTTTTAGAGTTTGGTAACTTGAACTCATCTTTGATGAGGTGGGAAAATTCAATCCTAGCGATATTCATTAAAAATGGGAAATGTGGATTGATTTGGTTGATTATTCTAAAATTGAATCTCCCTTAGTACTTTATTGTCTATATCACTACACTTACACAAAGGAGGAGAAGTCTTGTTATGAATTCTATGAGCTTGAATTATTTGCTAATTAGAAAACTCATGTAAATGCTAGTTATAACTTATAATGGTTTATTTTTGCATGAGATATTTTTGGGATTTCATTAGCCCACTTTTGATGATAACAAAAGGGGAGAAAGAAAAAGAAAGATTTGATGTGTCGGTATTATATGTTGACTATGTTGAAGGGGGAGCTTGAAAAATACATAAAGAGGGGGAGTTTGAGAGAAGGGGTAGCATGCTTATATTTGCTATACTTATTATGCATGCTTTGTAAGGCTTGTATGTCTCATTCCATATCATCCATACATCATATTGCATTACACCCTTCAACACACTTCACACACTCATATTCAATGAACAAATCTTTCATTGGTTTGTCATCATCAAAAGGGGGAGATTGTTGGACGCAACGATCTAGGAACTCTAGTTTGATGATGACAAACGTGTGCGAACTATTTAACGTGTGTGTTAAGTGCTTTTCAGGAATGGCACGCTCGTCAATTCTCTAAAGGCGACTTGGTCAATTTGATGGGAAAAGTGGCTAGTCATGTGCAACTTGGCCTTGGTCCAATATGGAGAGATGGAGCCAAATCTTATTTGGTTATTGGAACATATTCTATTGCCATACAAACTCCTTAGCCAATACCAATTTCTAGTAAAATACAAATTTCCAATCAAAGCCCAAACTTCTAATTACTTGATCCCATCCCTTGCCAACAAACTCCTTGGCCGCACAAAAGCCCTAGGCCATCCTATAAAACCCCATCATCCCCTAAAGTAAAAGCTGTGGCTAATACCTTACCTAGGTTGTGCTGCAATCTAAAATAGGGCAAAAACTTTTTGGGTCACGAAAAGAAGGGAGAGGCGGCAATATACATAACACAAGCTATAAAAAATTTCCAAAATCCCTGCCACAAGCAATCCTCCCAAGCATTAAAGAAAAGATCCAAGGGTTCAAGATTTTTTCCCCTCTTCAAGTCCATCGAGAAAGGCTGCGGCAAAAAACAAAAGTCGGCCATATATGATAAATCCCTAGACCCTAGACCCTAGTATTTACAGCTGCAATCCTCAAAAGGCCTAAAAACATCAACCGTTGTGAGAGCTCTGTCGTCAAGAACGACGTCGCCGTAGAGAAGCCCACGTTGCAGTCGAGCCCGTCACCACCGAAGCCTTACCTTTCCACCGACGAAGCATCTTCTCGCCATCGTGTTCAACGCATCGCCATCGGAGAAGTTGCTTTCTCGGGCGAACTCACGCTGTCGGAGTAGGAGAGCTGCCCGCCGTTGCAGAAGAGCCCGCCGACGTTGAGAGCTCGAGTTGCTGCTGAGATCTCACCGTCGACGACGAGCTTCTTGATGCTGATCATCTTCCTGCCGCCACGCTTTAGATCGCCATCTCTCCTTCAGGCGAAACTCGCCTCGCTGCCGTGGTACGAAGAGGAATCACCGACAAGGTCTAGTTGCTGCCGTGGACTCATCAAGTCGAAGCCGCCGAGCTCTTCTACTTGTAACCCGACTTCATCTTCCCAACGACAACGCACTTCATCTATTACTCGCTAACGTAGAGATCAAGACAGGCATTGAGAGTGATTCTTCTAGCTGCCGAAGAAACCTTCGAAGTGTCGCTCCCGTCGACCATCTACTTGCCACCGCATCTGCCGTCGAGGAGTCGAAGGTGCAATCAAGAAGAAGCCACCGGAGATCTCGAAGCGTACTCTCGCCGTCGGTGAGGAGAGTCGAAGTAATCCACTACCAGTGTTGTCCTCGCCGTTGTCGAAGACGAGGCCGCCGCATCCACGCAAGTTTACGTTGCTGCAAGACCTAACTCACTTCGGATAAGTCAGAGACGTGCGAACGGAAAGTGCTGACGCGGAGAACTTTGCATGCGGAAAGATTTGAGAAGGAACCATGATTGCTGCTGCCGTGGATGGCCATTTGAAAGAAATTGAATTAAGGGATTTGATGTGTGCACAGACCTCTTACAATTGGGGCTGAACTGCAATTGCTATACGCACAGACCAGTGTGATATTTGACATCCCGGAGTCGGATCGAGACACCGTTTGCGTCAGATTGAAGCTGCCGACGTGCTGATTGATAGAGACGCCTACACGGACACGAACTGAGCATTTCTAAACCATTTACTAGCGTAACGTTCTCTGTAGGGGAAACTTTACCATTTTGGGATTTTGGGACTTGTCTGGTTGGGGCTAGACAAGTGGGACCCAGCTAGTTTGCGACTAGCTGGTAGAAAGCGTTACAAGGATTGATAGTGAGAGAAAACACAGTGTGTGTGTGGTACTGAGAGCCTGATGAGTGTAGAGACATAGAGGATGCTCTGAGCGTGCTCTAACTTGTGGTTTTGTACCTATTGCGCTATTCAATACTAATATCTGCTTTGGGGGCTGGATGTAGGTCGAAGGGTCGACCGAACCATGGTAAATCTGCTGTGTACTCTGTGTCTACTTTTTATTTACCTTGCTGCTGCTATAACTGCGTGAGTTTGTTCGTGGGTTGCACGAATTATTTTATAAGCCTATTCACCCCCACAGGCTAGGATCCAGATCCAACACCCCGATGTTGCACCGCCTAGAGATCACGAGCACGCCATAGTTCTGCGAGAGGGATTGTCTCAAGTCAGCATGAGACGATACCGCTACCCACAGGCACAGAAGGATAAGATAGAGAGGATGATAGGGAGATGGTCCAGGCTGGGGTTATCCAGCCCAGTGTGAATCCTTTTTCCAGTCTTGTGCTGCTGGTGAAGAAAAAGGATAGGAGTTGGCGCTTCTGTGTAGACTACATGGCATTAAATAAGAGATGGTGCCTGATAAGTTTCACATACCTATGATTGATATGCTCTTGGACGAGTTACATAATTCAGCCATTTTTACATAGATTGACCTCAAATCCGGCTACCATCAGATCAGGATGGGACAGGAGGATGTGTCCAAGACTGCCTTCAGGACACATGAAGGCCATTATGAGTTTCTAGTCATGCCTTTTGTCTTAACTAACGCATCTGCTACCTTCCATGCCTTGATGAATAAGTTATTCCGCCCTTACCTCAGACGATTTGTACTGGTGTTTTTTGATGATATCTTTGTGTACAGTCGTTCCATGAAGGAGCATTTGGACCATCTGCAAGTAGTCTTCCCAGAGTTGCAGTACCACTAGCTGTATGCAAACAGAAAGAATTGTTTATTTGAATAGCCACAGGTGGAATACTTGGGGCATGTGGTGTCTACAGAAGGAGTAGTAGCTGACAGAGGATAGCGGCGATGCTTGACTGGCCGCACACTACCACTCTCTGGGGACTGAGGGGGTTCCTTGGTCTTACTGGCTATTACCGGAGATTCATGCAGGATTATGGTACAATCGCTTGGTCACTCATGGAGCTGCTAAAGGACTAGTTTGTTTGGAGTGACGAGGCGACGCTAGCATTTGAGTCCTTGAAAAAAGCCATAACCACCGTACCAGTGTTGGCGTTACCAGATTTTTCTAGACAATTTATTGTAGAGGTTGATGCTTCGGTATATAGACTGGGGGCGGTACTTATGCAGGATTAACGACCTATTGCCTATTACAGCCAGGAACTGACAGCGATGGCCAGATTGAAGTCCTGTTTATAAGAGGGAGCTAATGGCTATAGTCATATTCATTCAGAAGTGGATGCCATATTTCCAGGGGCGAAGCTTCTTGGTTCGCATAGACTAGAGGAGTCTCAAGTACCTGTTGGAGCAGCGAATGGTAGTAAATGAGCATCAGACGTGGCTGCGAAAGTTGATGGGGTACAGATTTGAGTTAGAGTATCACCCGGGGCTGGAGAACAAAGCTGCAGATGCACTGTCAGGGTGGGATGAGTATATACATTTGGCAGCTTTGTCGGTTTCGATGCAACATGACTGGGAGCCATTGCAACGGAAGATTGAGGAGGACCAGGAGTTGGTAGACATCCGGGCAGCACTGTTGCAGGGGTCAGAGGATCAACCAGGCTATACTTTGCAGGACGGGAGATTGCTATATTGAGGACGTCGGGTGCTACCGAAGACATCCACACACATTCCAGATATTCTCCAGGAGTTTCACAGCAGTGTCGTGGGCGGACATTCTGATGTCCTCAAAACCTATCAGAGATTGGCGAGGGATTTCTATTAAAAGGGTACGAAGAATGATAACTCGAACATGGTGATGGAGTGCGACGGTTACCAACGTCACAAATACATGACGATGGCTCTTGGAGTTTTGCTACAGCTGTTATTCTTGCCAGAGCGGGTCTGGGAGGATTGACGTCCCCCGCTTTTGTGCGTGTGTGTGTGTGCAATAATATGATTGGGGGCGTGAGATTTAAATATTTGTAACCGCAAGCGCACGGTGTTGTAGTGTGGCTTGGGGGTCGAACTCAGGGAGGCGTGGATGTGCTTGTGTCAAGTAGAATCAAATTCACCCCATGGACGAGCTAGCCCGAATCGGATGATGGGTTGTCACGGTAAATGAAATGCAAGGATTAGACAATATAAAGGAAAACCCCGGGACTTTGGTTTCCACCCTATCGTGCGATTCTCGCCGATACGGCCTACGGGTAGGATAGCGATCGGAATTAAGGTCTAATGGTGAGACGTTGCCTCTGAAAGATATACCAGCGTCCCATGGGCCAGAAATTCCGGTCGGTGTCCAGGATGATACGCCGGATTTCCCGGGTTCGGTCAGTGGGCACTCCCGTGTCCATTAACACTGACCGACTCCGGGAGCACTAAGCTCGCAACGATGACTCCCAACGCCTCATCCTGCCACTCCCGCGCACTAGGATTCGACGTCTACGTTAAGGGCGTGAGCTATGAATAGGGAGTCAACCGCAAAGTTTATTCCCCCTTGGCCCGACGGTCAAAGGCGGTCTTTTTCCCGCCGATGACAATAAAACACCCCGCATAACCGTTAGATTCCTAATCCCTAACGATTTCCTAGTCCTATGGACGCATCGGGGAGAGCCCACGAAGGGGTTTCCACCAAAATCCCAGATTAGGGAACTACTCACACATACTTAGTAAAAAGCGATCTAAATAGAAATCGACCGTAAAAATCATGATCAGGCGATTGAAAAGCAGTAAGAGCAATGCTAATAACACTATATTAAAGTTTGACAAAGATCGGAAGACTTACAAATATCTGAAAAATTACAGCCGTCAAGAGAGAGAGAAAAAACAGCAAAAAATAACAACTCCCGTTTCTGGAAAACCTAGGGGTCATATATATAGAATACGATATCACCCGATCGGGTGACCTGCTTCGTTTCTTCGGCAGTTCAGCACGGGACTTCACCCGGTCACCACGGCACGGTCGGTTGAGGGTTGAAGCTGATCGGTTGGATCTTCGTGCCTTCGGGTGAACCGGTCGATTGATCTCTCCGTGTCTTGGCTTCGGAGAATCGGCTACAGGTGAACCGATCGGGTGAATGTCACCCGATCGGTTGGCATTCAGCGTCAGAATTCCAGAGTTGGGGCGTTTGAACCGGTCACTGAACCGACCGGGTGACTTCTTGGCCGCTCCAACTTGTGTCCGGGTGGTGCACGCGTGCATCACCCGATCGGTTGGAAATGACCAACCGGTCGGGTGAGGGGCTGAAAGATGTGATTTTCGTCATTTGACCCACTGGATCATGCGTGACTCCTCCCATTGCTCCGGGGACTCATGATATCGTCGTTTTATGTCCCATATGCCAGTAAACTCCTGCAAAATACGAAAAACACGGAAAATTAAAAGAAAACAAGAAACACGAGAAAACGAATATAAGACGGCGGTAAATAACGGAAAAACACGGAAGAAAACGTGCGCAAATATATGAAATTTAAACGCACGTCAAAATCCCCCAAGCTGAACTCTTCCTCGTCCTCAAGGAAGACGAGTGAGAGTAGGAGCTCGGAGAGAAAATAGAGAGAAAGAGAGAAAAAGAAAACTCTATATCCTAGATTGCCCGTCAGGGCTAACAAAATCAAAAACGACACACCAAGCAAGCAAACGCCAAATCACATCACTAAACCCAGGAATACGAGTCCAGACAAGTGCCGTGGGCCCACGCGGTGAAGCGCGAGTGAGTGTGGTCGTGTGCTATCAGACGGTGTCACTATCTACGATGTGCGATAAAGCTCGATATACACAAATCCAGGAAATGACCCAAATATCGATTCGGTTCGAATTAAGCGGTGAATATATAGTTCAAGCATGCATGAGAATAGAGAGAGAATCGAAACATATTATGCGTCAGGGACTCCACAACTAGGGTTAAGGAAATCACCACATTAAAGCCTAGATAATAGCTAAAAAGTTCCTAAGCCAAGTGTTTTCGAAAACGATGGGGGTTGAGATGATGTAGAGTAGGACACTCGGTGCTAATTCTCGCCTTCCCTTTATTCTCGGCAAGTAGGAAAATATTCACACGGGAATTTTTTGGGTTTTGGGTATTTGTATTTTTTTTGGATTTTTGGCTATACAATTTTTCTTTTCTTTTCTTTTTGGGTTTTTCTTTTCTTTTCTCTTTTTTTTGGATTTCTGGGTTTTTGGCTATACACATGTGTACTCTCCCAAGTGGGAGAACGGTACACGACGAGGAGATTTGCACCAAGTAAAACAAAAAAGAAATCAGGATCTAAACACTTGGGCAAAGGAAACTATTCTCGCTAATTAGAGCATGGGCCAAATGGGTTATCCTAGTCCTTAATTGTGGAATCCCGACACATGCGAAATGAAGTATACGATATATATATATCATGCAGAAGCAGACAGGAGAAACAAACACCGCATATTCAAATCGAAGCATGATAATCTAGGGGTCATTCCTGGACAGGTATATATAAAGTAAAATCACAAAGTAGAAGCACACCAAACAGCTAGGCACGACGCACGACTCACAAAAAGCTAAGTGGACCCACGATGCATGAAATGCAAGAGGACTCGATATCCTAGGGTTAGTGAATGCGATTATCGATGTCATGCTAGGTGTGTGTGATTTTGTGGCAATTCATCATAGAGTTCAGCTCTAGGAGAAAGAGATAAAAAGAAGAAAAGAAAAAGAAAAAGAAAAAGATGGAGAAAACGACTCAAATAACGAAGAAAAAGAGACAAACGACGCACGAAGTGCGACTCCCCCAAGCTGAAACTTGCATTGCCCTCAATGCAATAGAATTAAATACGGGAGGGCAATGAAAATGGGGGGAATACGCACAGACACAAAAAGACACGAAAAACAAGAAAATCACACAAACGAGACAGAAAATACGAATAAAAATAAAAATCACACCACACGACATATAAACAGAAAATAAAAATAAATAAAAGAAAGAAAATCACACAACATGATAAATAAACAAACACATAAAGAAAAACAAAACACGGCAGCACACCCAAAAATTTGACTTCTCCCAAGCTAGACGTGACAGTGCTAGCGATAAGATGTGATCGTGAATATGCAGAGATAAGCGAGGGGGATGTCAATAAAAGAAAAGAATGGAAATAAAAAATAAAAAAAAGAAGGGACACGACACGTGAATGGGTCCTCCCCCTAGCAGTGGTAAAGCATGGCCCTGCAAAGACAGATGTGCACTAAAAATAGGGGGAGGCAAAAGCTGGATGGGAAAGTATCAAGCAGAGGCACCACCCTCTGGGGGTGGTGATGGGGGCCTGTGCTGAGGACCATGAGTGGTGGGGGTGGAATGTGAAGCTCGGAGACATCGGGTGGGTCAGTGCGAATGTGATGAATGAGGCTTTGAAGGACGGGCAGGTCACGCTCGACGGACTCCTGAGTTTCCCGACCACCATTTCTATCTAGGAGGAGCATGGCCACGAACCGGTCGGATTGGTCGTCATCCTGGAATGACACCTCGAATTCGGCATTGCCAATGTAAACGGAGGTAGTGGTGCGTGGGGTGGTAGATGAGTTGGTGGTGGTGGATTGAGTGGGGGGTTGTGTGCGACGAGCGCGACGGGTGGGCCTAGGGTTGGAAGAGCTGTCGTCGGTGGGCTTAGCATGGCGAGGAGGCATTGTGCAGGAGTCGTGTGTGTGGGTGTATGCAAAATACGATGAATACACACTAACAAGGCAAACGAGCAAAATGAAATTCTAGGGCAAAATAAAAATTGAGCTAAGGAGCGAGGTTACCCAATTGAGATGAAGATCGTTGCTCATAGACGCCCCAATGCAACTCGACAGGAGCACGTGTGAAGCCGCGGCAATCCTTCCAGCAAGTTTCGAAAATGGGGGAGAATGTGTGAAAATTAGGGCTTGAAGTGGGTGAGATCGAAGAAGGGGAAGAAATTGATGGAGAGATGGAAAAGGAGAGTGGAGATATCGATTAGGGTCGGCTGAGAGGAAGAATGAGGTCGGGCGAAGGCAGAGAAGTCGAAACGGCAATCGGAATTTCGAAATTGGGCGAGGGCGGAACGAACGGGCGGAGGGCGCTATATATAGGATTTTAAGTCGAACCGATCGGGTGAAAGTCACCCGATCGGTTGACTTATAGGTCGAAATTATTGCTGAAAGTCGGCTACAGGCGACCCGATCGGTTAAAAACTCAACCGATCGGTTCGCCGCTTCACACTTTTTCCCGAAAGTTTAGTGCAGCTCACTCGGTCTTCCACCCGGTCATGCTTCTTATCACCCGATCGGTTGACAAACCCTGAAAATTTCCCGAGACTTCTGCATATATTACACGGTCTGTCACCCGGTCTCGGTTGGCTTCACCCGATCGGTTCGTTGAGTGACTGATACGGCCGTTAGCTAATACATCCCAACCGATCGGTTGAGTTATCAACCGATCGGTTGGGGCCTTGTTTTCTGCAAAAGTGCACAAACGGCCTAAGTCCCTCAACCGAAGTTCTTGCGGCTGGATTTATTCATTAAAAATAGATAAAATAAAGTTTAAAATAGTCCTAAAAATGGAAACAAAGGGTTAGAGCATGGGATGCCTCCCATGAAGCGCTTTTGTTTAACGTCGTTAGCTCGACGCCCGTGGATGATGTTCAAGGTGGGCGATACGGGTGATGCCCAAAGTCTGGCATCACATCAGCTTCTTCCTTTGTTGTAGTCTGTGGCAACAAGAAAACTTGGTCGACTACCATCCCTTTGTTGACGGGGTCCGGGGGCTTCTCCTTCATATTGGCGTCCTCCGCCACCTGTTTAAGGATCCGGACCTCATCCCCGGTGAGCCTCATGTGCTCTTTGCCTTTTCTCCTCGTTGGAGGAGCCTTTGGGAATCCGAGAGGGATCACATGTCGAGCGACCGCCTCATCAGCAACATCATTCTTCTTCGGGCCGACTGATTCTTTTGAGTCCCCCAAGCTATCGGTGGGGTTTCTCAAGAGAAATTCCCAGGAGCTTGCCTCTACATCTCTCTCGTCTTCCAACTCCAGCACATTGACACTAGGATCATCCGGAGGATCGGGGTGCCTCATCGACACCCCCAAGTCAAATTCGACTTTTTCTTGGCCGACGTTGAGGGAAAGCTTCCCGTTCTTTACGTCAATTAGCACACCGGCGGTTGCCATAAAGGGCCGTCCAAGGATAATAGGGGTGTGCTTATCTTCCGGCATGTCCATCACCACAAAATCCACCGGTACTTGTACTCCACTCACATCAACGGGGAGGTCGTCTACTACTCCCACAGGGTATTTCACCGAACGGTCAGCAAGCTGTAATGTCATGCCGGTGGGCTCCAAGTCTCCCATCCCTATTCTCTTGTATAGCGATAAGGGCATTAAGCTGACGCTCGCTCCTAGATCGACGAGCGCCCTCTGGATTCGTACTTCCCCAATAGAACAAGGGATGGAGAAACTTCTTGGGTCTTTGAGTTTGGGCGGATTTGCGCGCTGAATGAGGGCGCTGCATTCCGCCGTTAATACGACCTTCTCCTTTCTGGATCCTCTTGTCACCAAGTCCTTTAGAAATTTGGCATATGAGGGAATCGTCTCGATGGCTTCGAGGAAGGGGGTTTGTAGGCTCAGATCCTTCACCATGGCAAAGAATTTGCCATACTTCTCTTCTATTTTGGCTTGGGCAAGCCGTTGTGGAAAAGGCACAACGGGCTTGAACACTCTGAGGTTCCCTTCCTTGGTTTTCTTTTTCTCTTCTTCTTCATGGACTCCCTCCGGAGTAGTTGGCTTTGGCGACGAAGCACCGTCGTCATTTAATTTTTCAATTGGTCGTTCCACGACCAACGGTGCTTCCGGTCCTTTGGGGGGCACTCTTGTGGGGATTTGCGTTCCGCTCCTCAAGATGATGGCGGACACGTTCTCATGCTCATGCGTGAGCACCAAGGTCCGATTTACCCCCCCCCCCCCCGGTTCACCTCAGGCTGTGGCGGTAATAGATTCTGCGGTCTCTGAAGGTTCGCCACTTGTAACCCCAGCTGGGTCACCTGATCAATGAGGACTCTCTGTCCCATCTCCAGCTTCAGATTTATCTTCTCCTGGTTGGCGATGTATTGAGTCAAGAGGGACTCGACCGGAGAGACGGCCCTCTGCTGGCCATATTGTTGCGGGATGGGCTGCTGATTCCTTGGAGCATATTGCTGATATTGTTGTGGAGGTTGTTGTTGCTGAAATTCTTGCTGCTGAAACTGCTGCTGAGGCCTAGCCGGCTGATATATCTGCTGTTGTTGCTGCTGAGTCGGCTGTAAATATGGCGCCCGGTAGCTAAAGGTTGGGATGATTCCGGTTGTTAGGAGAGTAGGCCGGGTTGGAGTTGGTTCGTGGTGGAAAAGGCGCATTCCCCGTAGGATTGTAAAATAATGTGCTCGCCTGATCCAACGGTGGTGAGATGTCGCTACCGTCGAATTCTCCAAAGACTTCGGACTCCACCGCAGCAATCTGTTGCGTACCGGCGCCATTGATGCCTACCATCAATGCGGAGATCTGGGTCGACAGCAAGTCAAACTTGCTGGATAATTTGTCGATGGCCTCGACCCTGTGGATGCCTCCAGATCTAGGTGTGGCTCTCTCGTCACACCACTGCTCATTGTTGGATGCCATATTTTCAAGAATGTTTCCGGCATCTTCTTCACTTCTTGACATGAAAGACCCTCCAGCCGTGGCGTCCATGGAAGATTTCAAATCGTCCCTCAACCCATTATAGAACAGATTTATGATCTTCCACTTTGGGAGCTCATGGTGGGGACATCTTCGCTGCATCTCTTTAAATCTTGTCCAGGCTTCATGCAGAGACTCGTGGCTGGCCTGGGAGAAGGAGGAGATCTCACTCGTCAGCTTCATGGTCTTCCCTGGAGGAAAGAACTTCGTCAGGAAAGCATTTGAGAGCTCCCAGGTGTGGAATGTATTCGGGTCCTTCCCCCTAAGCCACATCTTGGCCTTATCTCACAGAGAGAATGAGAATAGCTTCAGACGGATCGCCTCAGTTGTGACACCGTTTATCCGGAAGGTGTCACATTTCTCCAAGGAGGAGTCCAAATGCTCAATGGGGCTCTCCATAGGTGCACCCGAAAATTGATCCTACTGGATCCACGTCACCAAAGACGGCTTAAGCTCTAAGCTTTGCACCGTAATAGCTGGAGGACGGATGGCGGAGGTGGACTCGATGGAAGGCATCGAGTACTCCAGCAGGGACTTGTGAGGTGGGGTGTTCTCCCCCATGGTTTCAGGATCCTCTCTTCTTCGCTTCTCGGCGGCCAAACGCCTTAGGGTGGCGTTTATCTCTGGATCAACGGGGATCAAGTCGTCGAGACTTCTTGAACTCCTGCGCATGAAAAACAACAAACACTCGTGAAGCGAAAAGTGGGAAAGAAACAAAAAAGATAAAAAAATAAAAATAAAATTAAGAAAATAAAAAATAAAAAGGAAAAAGAAGAATGCGAAAATTATCGCGAGGTAGGGATGAGAGCTACACACATGGGTTCATGAAATCCTAAAATAACAAGCACGTTGCCTCCCCGGCAACAGCACCATAAAGCTTGACGTCCCCCACTTTTGTGCGTGTTTGTGTTTGTGCAATAATATGATTGGGGGCGTGAGATTTAAATATTTGTAACCGCAAGCGCACGGTGTTGTAGTGTGGCTTGGGGGTCGAACTCAGGGAGGCGTGGATGTGCTTGTGTCAAGTAGGATCAAATTCACCTCATGGGCGAGCTAGCCCGAATCAAATGATGGGTTGTCACGGTAAATGGAATGCAAAGGTTAGACAATATAAAGGAAAAACCCGGGACTTTGGTTTCCACCCTATCGTCCGATTCTCGCCGATACGGCCTACGGGTAGGATAGCGATCGGAATTAAGGTCTAATGGTGAGACGTTGCCTCTGAAAGATATACCAGCGTCCCATGGGCCAGAAATTCCGGTCGGTGTCCAGGATGATACGCCGGATTTCCCGGGTTCGGTCAGTGGGCACTCCCGTGTCCATTAACACTGACCAACTCCGGGAGCACTAAGCTCGCAACGATGACTCCCAACGCCTCATCCTGCCACTCTCTCGCGCTAGGATTCGACGTCTACGCTAAGGACGTGAGCTATGGCTAGGGAGTCAACCGCTAAGTTTATTCCCCCTTGGCCCGACGGTCAAAGGCGGTCTTTTTCCCGCCGATGACAATAAAACACCCCGTGTAACCGTTAGATTCCTAATCCCTAACGATTTCCTAGTCATATGGTCGCATCGGGGAGAGCCCACGAAGGGGTTTCCACCAAAATACCAGATTAGGGAACTACTCACACATACTTAGTAAAAAGCGATCTAAATAGAAATCGACCGTAAAAATCATGATGATGCGATTGAAAAGCAGTAAGAGCAATGCTAATAACACTATATTAAAGTTTGACAAAGATCGAAAGATTTACAAATATTTGAAAAATTACAGCCGTCAAGAGAGAGAAAAAACAGCAAAAAATAATAACTCCCGTTTCTGGAAAACCTAGGGGTCCTATATATAGAATACGATATCACCCGATCGGGTGAAAAGTCACCCGATCGGGTGACCTGCTTCGTTTCTTCGGCAGTTCAGCACGGGACTTCACCCAGTCACCACGGCACGATCGGTTGAGGGTTGAAGCTGATCGGTTGGATCTTCATGCCGTCGGGTGAACCGGTCGGTTGATCTCTCCGTGTCTTGGCTTCGGAGAATCGGCTACAGGTGAACCGATCGGGTGAAGGTCACCCGATCGGTTGGCATTCAGCGTCAGAATTCCAGAGAGTTGGGGCGTTTGAACCGGTCACTAAACCGACCGGGTGAATTCTTGGCCGCTCCAACTTGTGTCCGGGTGGTGCACACGTGCATCACCCGATCGGTTGGAAATGACCAACCGGTCGGGTGAGGGGCTGAAAGATGCGATCTTCGTCGTTTGACCCCCTGGATCACGCGTGACTCCTCCCGTTGCTCCGGGGACTCATGATATCGTCGTTTTATGTCCCCTATGCCAGTAAACTCCTGCAAAATACGAAAAACACGGAAAAGTGAAAGAAAACAAGAAAACACGAGAAAACGAATATAAGACGGCGGTAAATAACTGAAAAACACGGAAGAAAACGTGCGCAAATATATGAAATATAAACGCAAGTCATGGATCTATCCATGGACTTCATTGATGAGTTGCCTAAGTATAGAGAGTTCACAGTGATACTTGTGGTAGACCACCTCAGCAAGTATGCACATTTCATACCACTTAAGCATTCTTGCAGTGCAGTTTCAGTAGCGGAGGTGTTTCTGAGAGAGGTCATTCGCTTACATGGGCCGCCTGAGTCCATTGATTCTGATAGGGACAAGGTGTTCTTGAGCAGATTTTGGCAGGATTTTTTCAGGCTCAGGGCACAGTGTTGAAGCGAAGCACATCATACCATCCCTAGACGGACAGCCAGACTGAGGTCATCAATAGGAGCATTGAGACTTACTTACGGTGCTTCATTTCAGATAGCCTAAAGGAGTGGACCCATTGGCTGGCTTAGGCAGAGTACTGGTACAATACATCATATCACACAGCAGCTCAGACGACTCCTTTAATGATATTGTATAGTCGGGACCCCCCACACTTGTTGCAATATGGGCACGAGACGACCCTAGTATCGGAGGTGGAGCAGTACATGGCGGAGATGAATCGGATTTTGGCGAAGCTGAAACTCCATCCTAGAGCTCAACATATCATGAAGGCGATGGCTGACTTACATCGCAGGGATGTGCAATTCGACGTAGGAGATATGGTGTATCTAAAATTGCGTCCTTATAAACAGATATCCCTAGCCCATAAAAGGAATGAGAAGCTCTACACCAGATATTTTAGGCCTTCTGAGGTAGATGCCAAGGTGGGATCCGTTGCTTACAGATTGAAGTTGCCCCAGGATCTATCATCCATCCTGTATTCCATGTGTCCTAGTTACGCCAGGCTATTGGTGATCATACACCTTCTCCTTCACTTCCAGAGACACTGACGGAGGATATGGATGTGATCTTAGAGCCTGAGGAGCTGAAGGGGGTGCATATGGGGAGCGTTGAAGAGGGAAAAGTGTTGGTGCGATGGAAAGGCTTGCCAGAGCACGAGAGCACCTGGGAGTTGGTAGGCGTCATGGCACAACAGTTTCCTGATTTCCACCTTGCGGACAAGGGGGCTCTTTTGGGGGGAGTAATGATAGGCTCATCACCTACTCTAAGCGGCACAACAGAGGAGGATCCGGCTCAACCGCATGATTCGGGGACGTATTCGCAATATTGAGGCTTATTTTCAATTATTTTATATGTGATAGGGGTAAACTTGTAATTTGCTAATAAGGGGATTGGTATTAGAGGGGGGGTAGCCGACCGGCCCTATGTTATGCATTGTTTGATTATTTTGTGATTGAGAGGAGATTTCTCATAGTTCTTCGGGCAGGTGCGGACGTCCCCTATCAATCGGCGTCTTGGGAGGGAGGTTGCCCCTTTGATTGGTAGCCAATTAACCATTTATTTTCAGTTTTCCACTTAAAAAAATTCATACTTGTTTAAGTTCTAACGATCAGCATTTTTAAAATCCACAAGAACCAAATATAACCTGCTCTTATTCAATTTGTCACTCCATTAAGTGTCTTAATGAGCATGTATTTCCACACTGTCATCTCACAACGACCAAGCATCATGGTGAAAACTAGCCAAAATGTAAGCCTGCAGGAAACGATTGGTCATTCCACATGTCATATGTGCCCCTAAGATACTTTATAGGATCCCCAGATCATAATGTGCACTATAAATTAATCATAATGAGTATGATTAAACATGGGTCTAAATAAATGGGATGCTACCTTCACAATGATAAGCATCTAGTTGAGATCGTACGAAATCAAAACAAGAATCAATACCTGTTAGTCTAATTAATTTCCTTCCCCAATAAAATTAATTAATTGAAGGCACTGATGCATACGCAACATTTTTCAATCAAGATCAAGGTAATTCAAGAATAGTAAAATGTACAGCAATAACAACGCCTCTATCACCTCTGTTAAATAGCATTAATGTATTCATTTTATTGCCTCAATCCATGTTCATTTAATTCATTCCAGTTGCGTTCTCAAGTACAATCCTATAATTCCTCATACCTAGTCCACTCACTGGTCTATGATACAGAAGATCAAACCATTTCAACCGATTCACCCTCATTTTAGCCTCGCTACAAGCCATCTGTAACATCTTACGAATGCACTCATCTTTACGCTGTTTTCAATCGTACCATTTCGCAGTAACCTTCGTTCCTCTGTTGTTGTTGGTGTGCATACCATTGGGTAAATGAATGGATTAGCATCATGCACACCTTGATTTGTGACTAATGCATTATTACAGTTAGGCAATGGTTGCTTCCTTTTTATTCAGGGAAACAGCCTTAAATCAGTAGCCTTCTGGATTTATCAAAACTATGAACATGGATGAACTAAGGCATTTTTGTTTACGTGGACTATTGGCTTGAGAAACAATAAATTTCAGAAAATTCAAATGTCAATAAATGATAAGAGTAACGCTCCACTGGTTGTTGATTTTGAATACTATCACTTTTATCACAATGTTCATGTAACACTAAAACTACTAAGTAATTAATGGGATGTGACGAGGATTTATCCGGTTTGAAATTGAGATAGAGCCCATTTTAAAATTTTATTTTATAATGTATACTTGAGATAGAATTTGAGTCCCTTGGGTCTTCTAATTATTTTGAGTCTTTTGGTTATTTTATTTAGGATAGAGTTTGAGTCCTATTGAGTCTTTTATTCATTTTGGATCTTTTAATTATTTTAGAGTTTTAGTCCAATATTGAAAGTATTTTTGAAAGCTAAGTTGTAAGGCTAAATAAAGATAACAAACTTATTTATTTTTTCATTGAAGAGAATAGAAACATAAACTTTGGTGTAAACTGTAAGTTTTGCCAAAATCAAATCTTTTGCATTAAAGTGCAAGAGTGTGCTTGATTGTCTGGACGAGAGGTTTGAAAAATCTCCGCATGTGAGGCATGCGAGGCAGCGATCGTCAAATATCCGGTATGCAAGACCGGAAAAGTTATCAAAGCAACACATCCCTACCCGCTTCCGTCCTACGTTAAATCTGACAACAGAGCCAAAACCAGATTTTTGTTCTTCTTTTCTTCATTTTCTTGAAAAATCCCCAATTTTTTCTCTCTATTTCATCATCTTTTCTTTAGGATTTTAGATTCAAAAAAATTTAGTTTTTTCTTCTTTGTCCATCATCAAAAAGCCCTTTTTCTTTTCTTCCAACTAGAATTGGATTCAAAAAGAGAGATTTAATAATCAGAAAAAGAGATTAAAAAATTAAAAAAGAGTGAAAAAAAGTTTTTAAAGAGTGAAAAAAAATTCAATAAAAGAGAGGAAATAGAAAATGAAATAAAGAAAAAACTAAGAAACCATGTTCTTCTTATCCCCTCCACTCCAGACCCCAACCCAAAACCTAATTACCACCACTAACCATGTCCATGCTGCCATCCGGCTTCCTCATCATCCCCTCACCATCCACCATCACTGTCGTTCATCTTAGCAGTCAAACACCACTTTCTCTCTGTTCGTCGATATCACCGACGTATTCACAAAGATTATTTGACACCGCCACGTCCAACGCCAGCAGCCCCTATAAACCATTCCATCAGGACCATCGCATCAAGGCAAACACACAGCAACATGAATCAATGAACACCACTAAATTTGGTCGAAAAAGCTATCAGTGCCAACCTGCTATAGTGACAGCTCCGACGAGCCGTTCTCGTGCCGACATGCCAAGTCGATCGTAACCACCGACATTGTTAATCAGCTCGGTCGAACCAGTCGAGTCGGACCTGAGCCGACCTGGGCCAATCATAACCAACCAAGCCGTTGACCAATCAACGGCTCAACCCAACCGTTGACCAACCAAACCGAGCTATTGCTACACTGTAGCTTCCTATTTTCTTCAAATTTGTTAATGTTTTAGTATTTTTGTGGTATTTTAACTGTATTTTCAACATTATTTTAATGATTTCTTAAACTTTTCAAGGGAAATTTTCGACCATGATCATCTGGCTTAAATCTCTACAAGTTCTAAAAACCTTACGTGGTGCTATAGAGCTGATCTTCACTCCATTTAACCTCTAATCTGATCAAATCTTTAATTGTTAAATTTCAAAAAATTCTTCATTTAATCCTGTTCAGATTAATTGATATCACTGGTGATTCCCTTAAACCCAAGAACATAATTAAAAGTCAAAATAATGGGTTAATCCTTAATAAACTACTAGCTTAAATACATCGCCATGTGAATCCTAATTCCTTATAGTTAAGTTTTGATATTATTCCTAGTGCATTTAGAAGTATTCTATATATGATTTGAATGCTTTGCATCTCGAGACTTATGAAATTCTAATAACTAACAATGATACTCACAATCTGCCGAATCAAATGAAAATTTGAATGAATTTACAATTATGAATGAAAAAATAATTATGTTTGCCCGAATAGATTCATCCTAGAACCAATGAGGCTTTACACGCTTCATACATGTTCTCGATGAGCTTTACCAAGTGATGATACTGATGCGACTAAGTCAAGTATATTATTGGAGTTTGAAGACATTCAGCATTATTCATTATCTGCCCTTCACATGTGACATAATGTAGATGATCATGATTATTGCCTGGTTGTGCTATTCCTGTCGATATTCAAAATGGGGTGAAATTCTCAAACTAGGAAAAATGTTAAGGATTCATCCAGTTTGAAATTGAGATAATATTTTTATTTTATTTTAGATTTTATATTTGAGGAATAAATTGAGTTTGAGCATATTAAGTTTTTTAGTTATTTTGAGTCTTTTTGTTATTTTATTTAGAATAAAGTTTGGATCTTTTTGGGTCTTATTTATTCTAGAGTTTTATTGAGTGTTAGTTGTAGTAGGGTGTGTATGTAAAGCAATTCAAGGGATATTATATATATGAGGGGTTAGCTCATTTAGGAGCTAATCACCATTTTCCCAAAATACAAGATGGTATCAGAGCCTTAGCCCTAAATCAACCCGCAAGCCCTAAAATCCCTCTCCCCCGACTGCCCTAATCCCGCCTCCGCCACCTGAACCACCCGCCTCCACCTCCCGCCTCCGCAGCAAGACCCCCCCCCCGCCTGCCCTCTCCCGCAGCAGGACCCCCCCCCCTTGGCCGCCTGCGCCTGCGCCTGCGCTAGCCGCCGCCGCCGCGCGCCGCCGGCTGCTGCTGCGCCGCCGCGCGCCGCCGGCTGCTGTTGCGCCGCCGCCGCATCCTGCTGCCTCTCCTCGCCTCGCGATCCCCTCTCTTCCAAGTCTTCTTCTAGCCCTACAAAACCCTAACTAGCTACAAAGAAAACCTACAAAACCCTAACCCTAGATCTATGGTAGAGTCATGAGAAGGACTCCATAGATGTACGGTTAGGGTATGCCCTAGAAGAAGAAGAGGAGAAGTAGATCTGCGGATCTGAGGAGGAAGAGAGGAGAGATCTGCGGATCTAAGGAGGAAGAGAGGAGAGATGGCGGACAATCTTACCTCCGCTGACATGAAGGCCTTCATTGGAGAGATAACGAAGCTGCTTGCTTCGAAGGAGTTGGGATCCTCGAGTGGATCGACGCCTTCACGTCCCGTGCAGAAGCTGGAATTGATGCCCAATGATGTGAAGTTGGAAGGGACGAAGAATTACCTCAGTTGGTCCAGGAGGGTGCTTCTCATCCTGAGGTCAAAGGGGTTAGAAGGCGTCGTTCTGGGTTCATGCAAGGAACCGCTGGACAAGGATGTGGATGATTGGAAAGTCTGGAGCACCACCAACTCACTGGTGGCTGCTTGGTTGATGACATCGATGGTTCCACCCATTGCTGGGATGGTGGAGGCCATAGAGAGTGCTGCGGGGATATGGAGTATGGTGGAGAAAATGTACTCTGGAGCAGGGAATGTGATGCTCATGATGGAGGTTCAGGGGAAGGTCGACACCCTAAAGCAGGGGGAGATGTCTATTCTAGCCTACTCTGCGGAGTTGAAAAGGCTGTGGTCAGAGTTGGACCACTATGACCCTATTGATCTGCCTGATCCTAGGAGCGCTGCGATACACAGGAAGTGGGTGGAGCGTAGGCGTGTGACACACTTTCTGAGGAACCTGAATGGAGACTTTGAGGCCAGGAGGGCGAGTATGTGTCACCTATCCTCCATCCCATCCCTGGAGGAGGCCATAGCTGCAATGGCACAGGAGGAGACCAGACTGAGGGTTATGAAGGATGAGGGTACTCAGGTTACTCGGGCTGCACTGGCTGTACCCCCAGTGGCAGTAGTGAGCGAGGATCGAGAGTGCTACACATGTGGGGTGAAGGGGCACCTGAGCTTCAACTGCCCACAGAAGGGCAGTGGACGAGGACGTGGCACTGGAGGCAGAGGAGGAGGTCGTTGGGGCCGTGGAGGCCGTGGACGAGGTCGTGGTGGCCCACGGGCCAACTTTGCTACCGCTGATGGACGACAGGAGACAGTGATGATTGAGGCTACGCCAGCTGAGACGTCAGACCTAGAGCAGCGGAGACAGTCCAGGTCTACTACTGAGAGCTCGGAGAGCCATGCAGACCAGACTGGGGATATTGCCTCGCCATTCGGTAACTTTGCCCACTTCGCTCACACAGGCTCAGGTAACCGATTAGCCCTTTCATGTAGAGATCATATAGAGTGGATTATTGACTCAGGTGCATCTAGTCATGTGTCAGGAGCATATAGACAATTTTCCACATATAAACCACATTCCATTCATGAAACCGTTCAGACAGCTGATGGCACATCCCAACCCATTAGAGGGACTGGTACTATTCAGTGCACTCCCTCCATACGCCTCTCTTCTGTCCTTCACGTCCCATCATTTCCAGTCAACCTCTTATCTGTTGGCTCTATTGTTGATGATCTC
Organism: Scilla litardierei; assembly: GCA_030789695.1. Lineage (NCBI taxonomy): Eukaryota > Viridiplantae > Streptophyta > Magnoliopsida > Asparagales > Asparagaceae > Scilla > Scilla litardierei. Next base: position 119,448,083 of record CM061140.1, read on the forward strand.
GACTGTAGCATTACTTTTGACTCTACTCATTGTGTGTTGCAGGAAAGGAAGACTGGGAGGAGGCTTGGGACTGGCGTCAGGCGTGATGGACTGTGGTATCTTGACAGAGCTAGTGGGGATGCTGCACTGGCTGTAGTTGGTGGAGAGAAGGAAAGGGATGTACTTTTGTTGCATTGTCAGTTGGGGCACTTGCCCTTTGATATTTTGAGTAAAATGTATCCCGATATTTTGAATGGAGTGAATGAAATGAATTTGACATGTGATGCATGTGAATTTGGGAAACACACTAGGACGTCATATCCTAGTGTAGGGATGAGGAGTGTAGAGAAGTTTCATCTTATTCACTCAGATGTTTGGGGGCCCTGCCCAGTGACTTCAGTGAGTGGGTTCAGGTGGTTTATCACCTTCATAGATTGTCACTCTCGGATGACATGGCTTTATATGATGAAAAACAAAGGCGAAGCGCTGAAGTGCTTTCAGGACTTCCATAGAAGTGTCAGGAACATGTATGAGGCCAGGATCCGTGTCTTGAGAACGGATAATGGGACTGAGTATGTAAACAGGGAGTTTGCATCTTACCTATCTGAGAGTGGGATAACTCATCAAACCACCTGCCCCAACACCCCCCAACAGAACGGAGTTGCTGAAAGGAAAAATAGACACTTGTTGGAGGTAACTAGGTCACTCATGCTCACCATGAATGTACCTAAGATATTGTGGAGTGAAGCAGTGATGACAGCCACATATCTTATCAACAGGATGCCTTCACGGATCCTTGGTATGAAGTCTCCATGTGAGATTCTTATGGGAAAGAACACTTTCGTGGTTCCACCAAAAGTGTTCGGATGCACATGCTTTGTGAGGGATCATAGACCCTCTGTGGGGAAGCTGGATGCTCGGGCAATTAAATGTATATTTGTTGGGTATCCTTCAAATCAGAAAGGCTACAGATGTTGGAGTCCCTCAGAAAGAAAGCTGTTTGTGAGCATGGATGTGACGTTCAGGGAGACTGAACCGTTTTATGGAGGACTGACAGATTCTACATCAGTATTTGATACTGGGGCCTCTCCAAGCACAGGAGGAGTTGGTCGAGAGGGGGAGACTGATGACAGGAGGGTAGTGGTTGGACTTATACCATGCCCTGTCAGGGCTACTGGTACTGGTCCTGATAGCAGGGAGGAAGGAAGGACCTTGGTGGAAGAGGAGGAAGACAGGCTGTACGGCAGGAAATATAGCAGGAGACAGAAGGATAGTCATGGCGATGGAGGACAACAAGAAGACATCTTCCCCACTGAAGAACCACTAGCTCCACTGCCCCATGTCGAGGATGATCAGTCTATCACGCCTGCTCGAGTCCCGACCTCCTTACTGCCTTCCTCTCCTACCACGGATGGTAACCTTTCTTTGCCTTCCTCTAGTTTAGATCTTCCACTTGCATCTCGTAGGGAGCCTCGTATCAATGCCGGCAGGCCTCCTGTACGGTATGGATATGAGACTGATATTGCTAATCATGTCTCCTACGCTTCTCTTACACCTGCATATAGGGCTATCATTGCATCCTTACAGTCTATCCCTATACCAAGTGATTGGCGAGTGGCAAAGCAACATCCCCAGTGGAAGAAAGCAATGCTCGAAGAACTTGAGGCACTGGAGAAGAACAAGACATGGAGACTTGTCTCACTTCCAGCAGGGAAGAAGGCTGTGGGCTGCAAGTGGGTATTCACAGTAAAGCAAACTGCAGAAGGGAAGGTGGACAGGTACAAGGCGAGGCTGGTTGCCAAGGGCTACAGTCAGACTTATGGGATTGATTATGATGAGACATTTGCCCCAGTGGCAAAGATGAGTACTGTGAGAGTACTGATATCCTGTGCAGCGAATTTTGGATGGAAATTGCATCAGTTGGATGTAAAGAATGCCTTCTTGCATGGAGACTTACAGGAGGAGGTATACATGGAGGTTCCACCTGGCTTTGGCACACAACAGACGGCGGGAAAGGTGTGTAGACTGGACAAGTCCTTGTATGGGCTGAAGCAATCTCCAAGGGCATGGTTCGACAGGTTCAGGCGGGCAGTCATCACTATGGGATACAAGCAGAGTAATGGTGATCATACTGTATTCTATAGACATTCAGGACAGCGGATTGCTCTTTTGGCTGTGTATGTTGATGATATTATTATCACTGGAGATGATGAAGAGGGAATCTCTCACTTGAAGGTGAGGTTGGCGAGAGAATTTGAGGTCAAGGACCTTGGACAGTTGGGATACTTCCTTGGACTGGAGATTGCCAGGTCCAGGAAGGGTATAGTTCTCTCACAGAGGAAGTATGCACTGGATCTTCTGGCTGAGACTGGTATGTTGGGGTGTCGTCCAGCAGCTACCCCTATTGATCAGAATCATAGGTTGCATTCACAATCAGGGGAGCCAGTGGACAGAGAGAGGTACCAGAGACTTGTTGGACGCCTCATCTACTTATGCCACACTAGACCTGACATTGCCTATGCTATCAGTGTGGTAAGTAGGTACATGCATGATCCTAGGACTGGACATATGGAGGCAGTCTTCAGGATACTGAGGTATCTGAAGAATAGTCCAGGAAAAGGCATACTATTTGGTAGTCATGGTCACATGAATGTGACAGGCTACTGTGATGCAGATTGGGCCAGTTGCCTAGATGATAGGAGATCGACCTCGGGCTACTGTGTGTTTGTTGGGGGCAATTTGGTCTCTTGGCGCAGCAAGAAGCAGGATTTGGTGGCTCGTTCCACTGCAGAGGCAGAGTATCGTGCTATGGTGCTTAGTACTTGTGAGATGATCTGGTTGAGATCACTCCTACATGAGCTACACCTGCTGAGAGAGGGACCATTGCGGTTGTTGTGTGATAACAAGTCAGCAATTAATATTGCCAACAACCCAGTGCAACATGATAGAACGAAGCACATAGAGATTGACAGGTTCTTCATTAAAGAGAGACTGGATAAAAAGCAGTTGGAGATCTCCTATATTACCTCTGGACAGCAATTAGCTGATTGCCTTACGAAGGGGTTAAACTCTAAAGGAGTAGAGGATGCTTGTAACAAGATGGGCATGATAAATATCTTTTGCTCATCTTGAGGGGGAGTATTGAGTGTTAGTTGTAGTAGGGTGTGTGTGTAAAGCAATTCAAGGGATATTATATATATGAGGGGTTAGCTCATTTAGGAGCTAATCACCATTTTCCCAAAATACAAGAAGTTTGTCTCACAATGGATGTGATTTTTAAAAGTCAAATTGCACGTCTATATAGGTCACAAACTTTATTATTTTTTCATTGAAGAGAATAGGAATTTAAACTTTGGTGCAAACTTCGAGTTTCTCCAAAATCAAATTGTTTGCATTGGAGTGCGAGAGTGGCTTTGTTATCTTGGGCAAAAGGTCCGAAAGATTTTCACACGTGACACATGCGAGTCCGTGCTTGTTAGATCTTCGGGTTGAAAAGTTATCAAATCCCTAATATTCTACCCCAAACTCCACGACATCCATTCCCACTTCTGTCCTGCGTTAGGATGCCAATTTCATCTTGTTAAAGTTAGTTGGATGTCCCACGATTAGTCAAACTAACAAAACATAATCCAGATTGAGACACTCTAACCTAAAAGTTTAAACTATTCGGTAGAATCTCAACTTTTAATACATTCTCAGTTTTTCTAGTATTTCTGATGTGGGTATTCTTATGACACATAATCTCTTAACATCGCCCCTCGGACTCAAGGTACATCATCTTGAGTTTGTAAAGTAAGAATTAAGAATTTCCTTACGATAATAGGACCCTCTGTTGAAATCCTTGGATTCTCCATTTGGTAATTAATTTCCTTCCCCCAATTGGATCCTTTCTGGAATCCAATCAATCCACTTTTGGGATTACTATAGTGAAACTGTAGCCACCCATGTGACATGCTCCAGTACTTCTTTTGTTAAAAGGAAGAAGCCATAAGATGGCCATGATACCATGTTAAAAGTACTATAGGAACTCACGATGAGTGAAACCAATAGAGGCATAATCTAGGTAGAGATACTCTAACCTAAAAGATTAAAACATTAGGTAGAAGCCAAACTTTCATATGTCTCTCACTTTTTTTTGTTTTTCCTATGTGGGAATACTCTTATAATGCATGATCGCTTACACATCCTACAATCTGTAGAGAGCATAACATCCCGACTTTGCAGCTTTGAATTACACAAGTTGCAAGGCGTAGTAATCTTTAATAAGTACTTTTGAAAAGCATGACTAAAGAGCTGATAATGGATAGAACATCTTGTTAATTTGTTAGATGCAAATTAGAGAATAAAAGGACCTCCAAGCTTCTGAGCTTCCTTTACGATGTGGAGGGCAAGTGTTGTTTTACCCGATGCTGCTCTTCCATAGATTTCAACCATTCTTCCCTGCACTACAAATTGAATTTCATGAATCTAAAGTTCTAAGAAAAGTAAGTAGATCAAACAAGCTACTGTTACATAATCTAGCAACAAAAAGTTTAAACACACGCAATCCTGTAGAGATAGAAGCAGTAGTTGCAAGAAAATAATACCAATACCAGAATGTACAGCAACCAGAATATGAGTAGTGATTTCAATCAAGAAGCTTCTATTTGTCATCGTAATATCCAAAATAAAGACTTTTAGACTAGAGTTTTTTACAGAACTAGGTAACCAACAAGATGGATTTTCCAACCCGCTTATGCCCTCACATGTTTTATGGAGGAAAAACACTTTATTTATTCACGTTAAACCTACTTGCACGTCTACTAAAGAGACAACCGGCCCATGCATTGTATAAAAATTGAGTTTTTTTTTTGGCTCCCACCTGTAACACGAGTAGGTTTTCAGTGAGTGACGAAATATTTCTCTTCCTATTTCCAAGGTCCCTCACCAGGATCTTTGGCACCTAGTCAAGGATGGTTATCGGGTAGACATCAGAACTAGTTTTGCATCAAGCTAGTTATATGAGTGTATAAATGATAAATGGGTAAATTGAGAAAGGCACATGCACAGTTATATAAACTGGGTTCTAATATGATTATCATAATAAGGTCCAAAGACCAGCCAATTTTTAGAATCATTATGTTTGCTGAATTTATTAGCACCGCTAAAATTTCATATCACACAAATATCATAAAAACTTATTAGAGAAATAGATTATAATTCAAAAAGGCTTCTCTGAGATTTATTTATAAAAGTGAGCCTCCTTTCTTGCCCTATAGGATTTGCCGAAAAGTGTAACCATTAGCTCTAGAGTGTCAATATTTTAATTTTGTACACTTTATGTATATATATGGTTGTCATACCGAGAAGATCATGTGCAAATTGTGTGGGTTGAGATAAATCAAATTAATCCAGGGTGGGAAACCAGATTACATTACTATGGAGTATTTGACCAGGGTCCAATTACTAGTTCCTATCGTTTTTTTCTCTCTCATTTTTCAGGGCTTATCGCTTCCATCTTTGAAGGAAGTTACTTAACCGGAAGTTACCTTTTCTATTGTTAACTAGAATTAAAGTTTGGCAACTCAATATTGGAGTTTAACTCTAGAGAACTTCATGTGGAATCTAGACGTTTAAAACCACTGTAGGAGATCCCTCACACATTGAGCATCCAGCAGGTCTTTTACATGCCCCAAGATCCAACTAAGGGATGGTGACCTATCTCAAAAATACTGGTGATTTACATTACAATTTGTGCATAATGGATAATTCATTCTTAAATTCAGATTGCCTTATTTTGATGACGTAAATTAAGGGGTTGCATCATGTGGATGGCATAGCATTGTAAGCTAAGTAGCATAGACATGGGTACGAAAACAGGTTTGGGTACGGGGACACAAGTGCAGGACACATCAAATTTGTAAATGGTAGGGTAAGGGGGGCATGGCTATCCACACACAACAAACAAAACATAAAAACATAAAAGGTGACATGAACCATTATTACTTTCAAGCACAAAATTTAGATAAGTTCATAACTTCCCCTTGTAGTTATAGTTTCTAGTTTTCTTACGCATCCACAATATCCCAAGTATAACCCAGGAAATTACATATATATCCCGTAAAAGACAGGTATAACACCCACATATACAAATATATAAGTACCGGCATCTGACAAGTGTTAAAAAGCATTTAACATGTGTCCCGAAAAGTATCCAAGAAGTGTAGCTGATATGGGTGTCAGCATGCCTGTCTATAGGTACAGCTTCATGGCAGAAGTGACTGTGCTACATAGATTGTAAGCATTAGCTTCATGATAATCACCTTTGTTAAATGCATCTTCATTTGTAATCTTGAAGCATGGCCAGGTCTGCATCTACATAGGTTTGCACGCCCATTATGCGGCCCTACAAGTTTATATATGCCGAGGGAATTGTATTTTCCACAAACAAAACAGAATAAAATGGAGGTATAACATGATAACCCACATTGTTACCTATAAGTTCACCAATCTAATCTGATATTTAATGCAATGCACAGGAGCAGAGCAAGGCGCATAAAGTCATGCAAGTTCATTGATGGTCACTGTTTGCCGAGTTGTGATAGGAGTAAAGAATGAGAGGAAGGGCAAAGAGCATAAGGGAGTGCATCCCATCTACGATTAAATATGGTGATAGAACTCGACGAAAACTGAAAATATATTGATAAAAACTGAAACAAAATAAGATAGAATTGGATACAATATAGAGGTAACCTCCCTCCTAAGACGACGATTGAGAAGGGACGTCCGCGGCTTCCACGTAGAACTCGAAGAATTATCTCTCCTTCACAAAATTATCACAAAATAGCATAGCTAGGACCGGCCGGCTAATCCCCCCTTAACACTAATCAACTTCTAAGCTAATTACAAGTTTGCCCTTTTTATCATAAAATAATAGAAATAATAGAAAGAATTGCGAATACGCCCCTGAAATCAAGTAGGTGGCCCGGTCCTCCCCTTGGTGTGCCGCCTAGCATACGTGATGAGACCATCACTACTCCCCTCCAAAAGAGCCACCTTGTCCTCAAGTGAAAGCCAGGAAATTGATACGCCATGACGTCCACCAACTCCCACGTGCTCTCTTGCTCAGGCAAGCCCTTCCACTGCACCAACACTCCCCAGCACTCCCTCTGTGTACCCCCTTCAGCTCGTCAAGCTCCAGATCACCTCTATATCATCTGTCAGTGTATCTGGAAGTGCTGGAAAACGTATGTGTTCGCCAATCGCCTGGCGTAGCTGGGACACATGGAATACAGGATGGATGACAGATTCTAGAGGCAACTTCAATCTATATGCAACTCCACTTTGGCCTCTATCTAGTAAGGTCCACAGTATCGAGGAGCTATCTTCTTATTCCTCCTGTGGGCTAAAGACTTCTGTCGGTAGGGTCTCAGCTTTAGGTATACCATGGCATCCACGTCAAACTGCACGTCTCTGCGATGTAGGTCAGCCATCGCCTTCATGATCTGTTGAGCTCTAGCCAGATGGAGCTCCAGCTCCTCCAAAATCCAATCCTTCTCTGCCAATTACTGCTCCACCTCTGAGACTGGTGTCGTCCCCTGTCCATAATGCAACAAATGTGGCGGGTCACGACTATATAATATCCTGAAAGGGGTCGTCTGAGCTGCTGTGTGATATGACGTATTGTACCAATACTCTGTCCAAGCTAGCCAACGGGCCCACTACTTTGGGCTCTCTGAAATAAAACACCGTAAGTACGTCTCAGTACTCCTATTGACGACCTCAATCTGGCCATCTGTCTGGGGTGGTACGTCGTGCTCCGCCTCAATACTGTGCCCTGCAGCCTGAAAGGCTCCTGCCAGAATCTGCTCAAGAATACCTTGTCCCTATCAGAGACAATGAACTTTGGCGGCCCATGCAAGCGAATGACCTCCGTCAGAAACACCACCGCCACTTACACTGCGCTGTAAGGATGCCTAAGTGGTATAAAGTGTACAACTTGCAGAGACGGTCCACCACAACAAATATGACTGTGAACCCTCCAGACTTGCGCAACCCATCGATGAAGTCCACGGAAAAGTCCTCTCAGACCCGCTCTGGCAAGGATAATGACCGTAGCAAACCACCAGGGGCCATCACCAGGTACTTATGACGCTGGCAAATGTCACACTCCGCCACCATCCGCAATACATCCTTCTTCGTACCCTTACAATATACCTCCCTAGCCACTCTCTGATAGGTCTTGAGGACATCAATATCAGATATCGGTCGTGTATCGGCCTATGAAATTTGATATCGGATTGCGGATATCGGGAACATTAACTAAATATCGGAGTGTCATATCGGAGGCTTAAAAATGATGACATGCAAGCATAGATGTATCTAAGAAGATATAAACTATTCTAACTCAAATAAAAGTATGTTTTGGTTATACTTCTCTCGTTAAACATGAACATCGGAGATATTGACTAAATATCAGAGTGTCATATCAGATGTTAAAAATGATGTCAAATAAACCCAAAACTAGAAGGAAAAAATCAAAAACCCAAAAAAATGGAACACTGAAAAAAGAGCTCTATCACTCACCTTGATCGGAAAACACTCCCTTACAAAGATTGAATGCTGGACGTCGAAGCTAAATCGATTGTCACCGGAAATTTTTGCCGGATGGAGCTAAGAGGAGCAGCATGAGGACCGGACTATCAAGAGGAGTGGAGCGACGTGATTAGATTTAGGACAAAGCATCGATTATCCCTCAAAAATCTCGATGCCTTATCATTTTAAGTAAATGATTTGGGTCGGGTGACACAGTTCGGCTCTATTTTTAAGTAGACATACCTGCTAACTTTATTTTAAAAAACAATGAATTGCGGCTGATATTTCAAAGAGATATATTGGCCGCAATATCGGCCACAACCCGATATTGCGGCGATATTTTTCCAGATATTGGAAACCGCAATATATAAGCCTATATCGTATCGGCCTAGTGATAAAACCGATATTGCGGCTGATATATCGGATATCGGTCCGATATTTAGAACACTGATGTCCGCCCACGGCACTGCTGTGAAACGCATGGAGTATAGCTAGGATGTGTGTAGATGTCCTCGGTAGTACCAGGCGCCCCCAATATAATAGTCTTGCATCTTCTAACGCATCGCTTGTGTGCTCTGACGAACCCTGCAACAGCGCTGCCCGAATGTCTGCCAACTCCTGGTCCTGCTCAACCTCCTACTGTAGTGGCTCCTAGTCTTGTAGCACCGAAGCTGACAAAGCTGCTATGTGTATCTCCTCATCCCGTCATGACAGTGCATCTGCAGCCGTGTTTTCCATCTCTGACCGTTACTCTATCTCAAATATGTATCACATAAGCCTCTGTGACGGCATGTATCCGTCAAGATATATTTCCTAAGTATTTTCCATATTTTCATGTATTTTTATGATTTATTAGAGTAGATTGTATTCTTATATAATAAAATAATATTAAAATAATATTATTTATGGCTGATAAATACTGATACATGTGAACGTCGTTCAGACGACTTCAAACTCCGTCACTATGATTTTTGGGTCATAATAGACCATCGGTTCAAATTTCGCGCGATTCCGAAGTCAGATCGACTAAGGACCCGCAGACCCGACATCGATTATCGAAACGACCTTTTTATTTTTCATGAATTATCTATAGCTCAACCTGAGATACGGACCACATATTCGTGATCCCCGCGTCATCAGAGACGTGCCCGTATTTTTTAAATAATTTTTCCGGTATATTTCGAAAAAATACTATTTTTTATATTATAATAATTAAAATAATTAAATAATAATATTAAATATTAAATCAGAACTAAAAACGTGGGAGACAAAAATATTAAAAACCCAACCTAATCTTATCATCCTAATTCCCCCTTTTGACTAAGTATTAATGAGGATAATAAAAAATTAATTTGCTAAACATATAAATAACCCCCCTAATCGCCTTCTACATCAGTTCCTCCCCATCTCTGGTGAAACCCTGCCATTCCGACGAGAGCTCAGGCGAGCTTCTTTCCTCCGGTAAGCCTCATCATCCTCTCCATCATTCTCCATCCTCCTCCATCTTCCCCAACTTCAATCTCTCTAAATCTCTCCATTTCTCTCTCAAAATCTCCAAATCAACAACCAAAAACACCCCCAATCTGAAAATAATTTCGGATTTCTTTCCCCAAATCAGAAATCAAAACCCAATTCCCTCCTTCCTCCTCCATCAATCCATCATCTCCATCTCCCCATTGATTTCCATCAAGTAAATCAAAAAAAACAAAACGAATACCGCGCGCGCGGCCAGCTGCCGCCGACGGCCGCCTTGCTCGCCTCTCCTGCAAAAAGGAAGGAAAAAAAACAGAGAAACGAAAAAAAGAGGAAAGAAAGAAAGCAGTGAGGAGAGTTAAAAATGGAATATTTTGTGTTGTTCTCATTGCACATTTTGCTGAACATATTAAGTTCATTTACAAGTTTGTCATGCAAAGAAAACGGCAATCTGTTTTGGAAAGAATTTTGGGTTTTTATTGTGAAGGGAGTTAGAAAGAATAGAGAGGGGATTGTTTTTATTTTTAATTGTACATATGTACATATACATGCATACGTGCACGGGCGTAAATTGTACAAATTGTAAAAGCTTCAAATATTAATAAATATAGGTGCGTGTGTGTGTTGTTTGTAGGTAGACGTTCCGGGAAGACACAGACCCCAGACATGACATGGGACTAGCCTAAGAAACCGGGATACAACCGGTCACGACCACAGGCAAGTAAATACTGTATATATGTGTGTGTTGCAAGATATTAACCGATTTATGTGACTGTTGTACACGTGTTGGGTGTACGAAATGATGGGCCTATAAGGCCACACGGATACAAATACAGTTGATGTGATATGACACGGGTTATGGGGTAGTCTTAAGCTACGAAGTGTGCGGGAGTGACCGGGTCCACCCTTATTTGGTAAGCTGTACCATCACCCTGCAGGGGATGGTAGGTAGATATTCCACGGGTTGCTCCATGGGGTGGGTGCACTTCTGGTTGCATATCGTGCACTCGGGCTAAGGATGATGCACTAGTTTGTTTGTTACTATGCTACTATTGCTGACTTGATTCCATTGTTTTACTGACTAAGTCGAGACTACTCGAACGTGGCAAGGCGGTATAATAACAAGCGGTCTTAAATTACGACCGAATCAGTGTCTAGAAAGGAATGGGAAGGGGGTTGGTCAACCAAAGGACTTGTCATGCGGTCATAGAAGTGACATGTGCCTTCAAGCCCTGCCTGCCTGGCTGATTTGGAAGTTAATTTAGACTTCTTATTATTAGGCCAGCATACACTATTAGAGAGTCAAGCGATGTTTGTTTCCTCTTGTTCGCCCATTACATTGCTACATTTACTTTCTGTTGGTTTTTACTTCCCGCTTAGCGATGACATGTGTTTCATTGTTTTCTTTGAGATGCATGTCAAATTACGAGCCAACAGAGTACGTAGAATATTACACTGAGGACGATCCCGCAGACCAGGGATCAAAGGACGTTACTGAGCCCGCAGCTGCAGCGGAGTAAGAGTCTCCGACTCGACTACAGCATCCGCTTTCCTTACCGCCATGTGCTATTTACTTTCCAGTGATGTACTTTACTTTTCTGTCGAGTCGATGTAGGCCGTACTATAAGGCCCAGTCATGTACTACTTATCATCTACTGGATAATGAAGATGTTGTGTGTTGTCTCTCCGAGTTTGCATGACAAGTAGCTGCCTTCGATGGAACTACTACAGACGCTTATTGTGCATCGAACAAAGAAGAAAAAAATTCCTCCTTGTTTTATGCACATGCGGACCTTCGTCGTGTCCTTGCTCCCGGGTATTATGGGAAGAGGGGCGTGACAGGTTTCTATGGTGGCTCATGCAGGCCATGCAAATACTCAGAACCATATACGCATCTTTACGATCCTAAGCTGACTGAGTACACATTGACTCATGTTAATTGTTTTGCAACATGGCAGGAAGATCAAACACCCGCAACGGAAATGGCGCCAATGGAAACAGTGCCAATGCAAATGGTGCCACCGAGATATCTGCAATCATTGGTGTGATAAGAGAAATCTTGGAAATACAACACCAGATGCTCCAACGAGGACAACCAGCACCACCACTCGTTAACCTTGGGGTTAAGCAATTCCAAGAGTTTCGTCCGAAGACTTTCTCTGAAAAGGAAGGGCCACTGGAAGCTGAAGAATATGCCCTAGCCACTGAAGACAAGTTGAGCGCTGCTCGCATCGCTCAAGCAGGATGGGTTGAAGTTGCAAAACTGCAACTGACTGACAATGCTCAAAGCTGGTGGGATCATGAAGAACGACGTCTGGTTAAGCCTATCTCTTGGGGCATGTTCCGAGAAAGGTTCAACGCCCAATATTTTCCCCCCTCAGCCAAGAGAGAACTCCAAAGTCGTTTTACTAATCTGAAACAAGGCAATAGGACTGTCGATGAGAGTGAGGCAGAGTCTCAATGCTCAGTCGTTTCGCTCCGCACATGGTTGAAAATCCAGAAGACTGTGCCTATCAGTTTCGTCAAGGCCTAAACCCCTTGTTCAAGCCTCGATGACTTCAGTGAAGCTGACTACCCTTGAGGATGTTCTGGAAGCTGCACGAACTCATGAGACCGTTGCACGACTTGACAAGGGATTACAAGTTGATACAGGCAAACGCTCAATGAAACCTGCCAGGAACAACTTCGGTCCGACTCAGACCACCAATTTCAAGAAGCCAGCAGCTCCGGCCGATGCCAGGTCCACTATGGTGTGCCACCACTGCAACCGTGTTGGACACGTCAAGAGGGACTGCCGTGTGTTATTGAACATGTGCCTAGTGTGTGGGGTATCTGACCATCTTGTCAAGGATTGCCCTCGTCGCATTATCAACCCAGCCAACCCTATGATGGCTTCAGGATCAGCCCAGCAAAAGCAACCCCTGCTTCCTCAGCAGCAAGCTTTTCAGAATGCCAAGCCAAATCCACCAAGGCGTCAGGCATTTACCATGACTGCTGCTGAAATAGAGACCACTGATCAAGTGATCTCAGGTACCCTCTAGACCACAGTTTCATGACTGATGCGCCAGCATTATCCTCGTCTCTTTTCTTAAATTCCGAGGACGGAATTTTTATAAGGAGGGTAGGATGTGACGGCATGTATCCGTCAAGATATATTTCCTAAGTATTTACCATATTTTCAGGTATTTTTATGATTTATTGGAGTGGATTGTATTATTATATAACAAAATAATATTAAAATAATATTATTTATGGCTGATAAATGCTAATACATGTGAACGTCGTTCAGATGACTTCAAACTCCGTCACCATGATTTTTGGGTCATAATAGACCATCAGTTCAAATTTTGCGCGATTCCGAAGTCAGATCGACTAAGGACCCGCAGTCCCAACATCGATGATCGAAACGACCTTTTTATTTTTCATGAATTATCTATAGCTTAACCTGAGATACGGACCATATATTCGTGATCCCCGCGTCATCAGAGACGTGCCCGTATTTTTAAATAATTTTTCCGGTATATTTCGAAAAAATACTATTTTTTATATTATAATAATTAAAATAATTAAATAATAATATTAAATATTAAATCAGAACTGAAAAACGTGGGAGACATAAATATTAAAAACCCAACCTAATCTTACCATCCTAATTCCCGTTTTTGACTAAGTATTAATGAGGATAATAAAAAATTAATTTGCTAAACTTATAAATAACCCCCCTAATCACCTTCTTCATCAGTTCCTCCCCATCTCCGGTGAAACCCTGCCAGTCCGACAAGAGCTCCGGCGAGCTTCTTTCCTCCGGTAAGCCTCATCATCCTCTCCATCATTCTCCATCCTCCTCCATCTTCCCCAACTTCAATCTCTCTCTAAATCTCTCCATTTCTCTCTCAAAATCTCCAAATCAACAACCAAAAACACCCCCAATCTGAATATAATTTCAGGTTTCTCCCCCAAATCAGGAATCAAAACCCAATTCCCTCCTTCATCCTCCATCAATCCATCATCTCCATCTCACCGTTGATTTCCATCAAGTAAATCAAAAAAACAAAACAAAATGAAGACCGCGCGCGCGGCCAGCTGCCACCGAAGGCCGCCTACGGTCGGCCAGGGGGGCACCCCCACTCCCACTTGATCCCCTTGCCTTGCTCGCCTCTCCGGCAAAAAGGAAGGAAAAAAACAAAGAAACTAAAAAAAAGAGGAAAGAAAGAAAGCAGGGAGGAGAGTTAAAAATGGAATATTTTCTGTTGTTCTCATTGCACATTCTGCTGAACATATTAAATTCATTTACAAGTTTGCCATGCAAAGAAAACGTCAATCTGTTTTGGAAAGAATTTTGGGTTTTTATTGTGAAGGGAGTTAGAAAGAATAAAGAGGGGATTGTTTTTATTTTTAATTGTACATATGTACATATACGTGCATACGTGCACGGGCGTAAATTGTACAAATTGTAACAGCTTCAAATATTAATAAATATGGTTGCGTGTGTGGTGTTTGTATGTAGACGTTCCGGAAAGACACCGACCCCCGGACACGACACGGGAATCGCCCAAGAAACCGGGATACAACCGATCACGACCACAGGCAAGTAAATACTGTATATATGTGTGTGTTGCAAGATATTAACCGATTTATGTGATTGTTGTACACGTGTTGGGTGTACGAAATGATGGGCCTATAAGACCATACGGATACAGATACAGTTGATGTGATTGACACGGGTTATGGGGTAGTCTTAAGCTACGAAGTGTGCGGGAGTGACCGGGTCCACCCTTATTTGGTAAGTTGTACCATCACCCTGCAGGGGATGTTAGGTAGATATTCCACGGGTTGCTCTGTGGGATGGGTGCACTTCTGGTTGCATATCGTGCACTCGGGCTAAGGCTGATGCACTAGCTTGTTTGTTACTATGCTACTATTGCTGACTTGATACCATTGTTCTACTGACTAAGTCGAGACTACTGAAACGTGGCAAGGCGGTATAATAACAAGCGATCTTAAATTACGGTCGAATCGATGTGTAAAAAGGAATGTGAAGGTGGTTGGTCAACCAAAGGACTTGTCATGCGGTCATAGAAGTGACCTGTGCCTTCAAGCACTGCCTGCCTGGCTGATTTGAGAGTTAAGTTAGACTTCTTATTATTAGGCCAGCATACACTATTAGAGAGTCAAGGGACGTTTGTTTCCTCTTGTTCACCCATTACATTGCTACATTTACTTTCTGTTGGTTTTTACTTGTCGCTTAGCGCTGACATGTGTTTCATTGTTTTCTTTGAAATGCATGTCAGATTACGAGCCGACAAAGTACGTAGAATATTACACTGAGGACGATCCCGCAGACCAGGGATCAAAGGACGTTATTGAGCCCGCAGCTACAGAGGAGTAGGAGTCTCCGACTCGACCACAGCATGCGCTTTCCTTACCGTCAGTGTGCTTCCCTTACCGCCAGTATGCTATTACTTTCGAGTGATGTACTTTACATTTTTCTGTCGAGTCGATGTAGACTGTACTATAAGGCCCAGTCATGTACTACTTATCATCTATTGGATAATAAAGATGTTGTGTGTTGTCTCTCTGAGTTTGCATGACAAGTACCTGCCTTCGATGACACTACTACAGACGCTTATTGTGCACCGAAAAAGGAAGAAATAAAAATTCCTCCTTGTTTTATGCACATGCGGACCTTCGTCGCGTCCTCGCTCCCGGGTATTATGGGAAGAGGGGCGTGACAGCTTCCATAGCCACTTCTGATGCTCCTCTGCTATCATCCGTTGCTCCAATAGGTACTTGAGACTCCTCTGATCAATGCGAACCAAGAAGCTTCTCCCTAACAAATATGACCTCCAATTCTGGATGGATAGGATTATGGCCATCAACTCCCGCTCGTAGACCGACCTCAATATGTATCTCGTTGTCAGCACCTAGCTGTAGTAAGCAATAGGCCACTGGTCCTGCATAAGCACCGCCTCCAGTCCATGTCTCGATGCATCTACCTCCACAATGAATGGCCTGGAAAAGGCTGGTAACGCCAGGACGGTAGTCATAGCCTTTTTAAAAGCCTCAAAAGCAAGCGTCGCATCATCACTCCAAACGAACTGGTCCTTCTTAAGTAGTTCCGTGAGTGGCCAAGCGATCGTCCCATAACCCTGCACGAACCTCCGATAGTAGCCTGTCAGACCAAGAAATTGCCTTAACCCCCTGAGATTGGTGGGGCACGTCCAGTCCAACATCGCCGCTATCTTCGCCCTATCAGCGGCTACTCCCCCTGAGGACGCCACATATCCCAAGTACTCCATATATGGATGTCCAAATAATATCTTCTTATTCGCAAACAGCTAGTTGTACTGCAACTCCTGAAAGACGACCTGCAAGTGGTCCAAGTGCTCCTTCAGAGAACGACTGTACACAAGGATATCATCGAAAAACACCAGTACAAATCGTCGAAGGTATGGATGGAAAACCTTATTCATCAGAGCCTGGAAGGTAGCAGGTGTGTTAGTTAAGCCAAAAGGCATGACTAAAAACTCATAGTAGCCCTCATACGTCCTGAAAGAAGTCTTGGGCACATCCTCTCCGCGCATCCTGATCTGATGGTAGCCTGATTTAAGGTCGATCTTCCTAAAGATGGCTGAGCCATGCAACTCGTCCAAGAGCTCGTCAATCACATGTATTGGGAACTTATCAGGCATTGTCTCCTTATTTAATACTCTATAGTCCACGCAGAAGCGCCAGCTCACATCCTTCTTCTTCATCAGCAACACAGGACTGGAAAAAGGGCTCACACTGGGCTGGATACCACCCGCCTGCACCATCTCCTCCACCATTCTTTTTATCTCGTCCCACGAACGAAACAGCCACCTCTCGTCCCTCCGCTGGAACTAAGCAAGGGCCTTCCCATCTACATATAGCAGCCGCCTCCAACTTCTACTCATTTTCATGCGAGAGACCCTAAAAATCTCTCCGCCCTGTAAATCCAAGCCACCGGGTCCTCTCTCTCGAACACATGCATCTTCAGGTTCTACAGCCTGTCTAATGTGTATGTCCCCTGGTCTCCTTGTCCTCCTGTGTTCCTGGGCTGATGATAGTGATGTCACCTCTCCTGATGAGTTTCATAGCCCCTATGCGGGCACAGCTTACGATCTCCTTGGCCCCCCTTGTGGGCCTCTGTAGTCTCCCCGGCCGTCACCCCCAATCCCACCACCACGCCCATCCTCATAGTCTCTCTAGCCTCTGCCAGTATCCCTAGTGTCCCCGCATGGGTGCAGTGTGGATGTCGTCGCATATCATTGTCATACCAGGGGTCTGAAGGGTCCCGAAACCCTCCTCCATCGTCGTCGTACTCCTGAAAATCTCCAGGGTCAAAATCTTCGTTGAAACCACGCGTCTGATCGTCAAAATAGAGCCGAAATCCTGAGTCAGGGTCCCCTCATCGCCATGTCAAAACTGCCGTGGGAGGGTCGCTGTGGGTCGGCGGGGCCCTGGCGGCCCTGGGAAAGGGCCGTCGGGCCCTGCACAGCAAACCATGCCGATCAGGCCACTGATCAACAGGCCCCATCGAAGCACGTAGATGGTTCACCTGGCCCAGGTGGCCATGGTGGATGGCCCATGGGCCCCACCGAAGGCCCTGGTGGCCCGCGGCGTCCTGGGGATGAGCCCCCTGCTGTCATGGCCTCTGGGGGTGCGGCTAGGGCCGCCGATCTCCCGCTTTACCTCTTCCGCTTCCAGGTCACTGCTATCGAGATCTGTGAGCCTCTCGTCCTTCAAATCCCTTGCTACGTGATACCCCTTGTCCAAAGGCGACTCCTTTGTTGTTTTAGGTTTTTCTTCGCCACTGTTGATCTCTCCAAGTTGAAAGATGATTTTTGCAAAGGCTTCACTATGTTGCCTTAGGGTTTTCGCATGATTCTTCAATTGATCACCATGCTCCATTAGGGTTTCCTTCACGCTCGTGATCTCGCCCTTCATGCCCACAATCTTGCCATTAAGTTTCTCCTCCACCGCCTCAATTCGATCTTTGGCTCTCGTCGCCACCGCCATGTATCGTCGTGCTCTGATACCAATTGATAGAACTAGACGAAAACTGAAAATATATTGATAAAAACTGAAATAAAATAAGATAGAATTGGCTACAATATAGAAGTAACCTCCCTCCCAAGAAGCTGATTGATAAGGGACGTCCGCACCTTCCCCGTAGAACTCGAAGAACTATATGTCCTTCACAAAATTATCACAAAATAGCATAGCTAGGGCCGGCTGGCTAATTCCCCCTTAAGACTAATCAACTTCTAAGCTAATTACAAGTTTGCCCTTTTTATCATAAAATAATAGAAATAATAGAAAGAATTGCGAATACACCCCTCATATCAAGTAGGTGGGCCGGTCCTCCCCTTGGTGGCCGCCTAGCATACATGATGAGCCCATCAGATGGCAATGGATAGGCAAAGAATTCAAGTAGTACTTGAAACCCGGTACTTGAAATAAATATAATCCAAAATGTCTGGTTGGGTTTTAAGCTATGTAATAACGAGTTCTTAATCAACCCACTACAAACCCTTTCAAAGCTAGTTCAAGGCCGGATACATGATAATTGTCCCAAACACATCCACCAAGTATCTGACATGTACCTGTGTCAAGCAAACATGGGCTACAATATGGGTTAAGCTCGGTTGATGTGTATTTGGTAGTTGACATGCAGTAGATTATGTGCATAACACATGATGTGATAAATATCATGTGAATACGGGGTGATGAGGCGGTGTATGTGCTCTGCATTAAAACTTCCAGTTATAATGAATCAAGTAATGCCAACTAAAATTCAATACAACCTTAAATAGGATCTTAATCCAAGGTTTGTAGCCTTGGTATCAGATTTTTTTTAACCTCAATATGGGCATTTTATCATCAGATAATCAAATCTAGGTTGCCGAAACCAAATTTGGTTTGCACATTACAATAAAAAAACCACACTCCCAGTGCTGAACGCACTTTTACTAGCATTTAACGCAAAAAATAGACAAAGCCAAATTATTTAACCATTTGCACAACAGGTTTTTTTTTGGAAATTTATGTCAAAACGCTGTGTTTAATCATCCTCTCATTTTCATAAAAGAATAAATAAAGAACGAAGAAATTAAATTCATCATGTCAGCCTCTATTCACCCGAACAACTCATAGCCTTGTAATCACTCTCCCCTTTGGGCGTCCACCATAACTTGGTGTCTTCTACCTTATCGGGGTTTTCAAATTTACTATTATATAAGCCCTACAACCTTCAGTAAACTCTGGAGGTATCTCACGTCAGATAATGAACATCAGGTGACAAGTTGGGACATTAAGTAAATTGTGGGCACTGTAGTTGATGAACAATTTATGTTTCATGTATATAAGCATTAACAGATTTGACGAAAATGCAGCATCCTAATAAATATCTATCTAATAAAATTATTAATTCTAAATGTAGAAACTTTACGAAGCATATTTGTGCCAACTCAAAGATGATAGGAAAATGTGAATTCTCTGATGTTTATTTCTTCTCCAAAAAGAGGAATACATAGGGGTACAAGGATACAATACAATTACTCCAAATTACTCCTAAATATTTCTTTACCATATTCTCATCTACGCAATAGGTACCTAATAATTCACATAAATTCACAATATATTTCTACCTTATCATATTCTCATCTACGGAATAGGTAACTAATAATTCACATAAATTCAAAATATAGTCTACCTTATATTGTGCCATGACTCATGCTAACTCTCCCCCTCAAGTTGCCGCATACACATCAATCCTGCCCAACTTGTTCAGTGAGTCATAAAACGTCTTCTTGGAGACTCCCTTGGTAAATATGTATGCAAGTTATTGTTCAGTTGGGACAAAAGGAAAGCTAATAATATTGGCATCTAGTGTTTTCTTTATAAAGTAACGATCAACCTCCACATGCTTTGTTCGATCATGTTGCACTGGATTTTGTGATATATCAACTACTGCCTTATTATCACAATACAACTTCATAGGACGTGTGAGTTCAAAACCAAGATCATGTAACAACCTTTTCAGCCATAGTAAATTGCACACTCCTTGAGCCATACCTCTATATTCTGCCTCCGCACTAGATCGTGCCACAACTTTCTGCTTCTTACTCTTCCATATAACCAGATTGCCTCCCACAAAAGTAAAGTAACCTGAAGTGGATCTTCTATCTGTAATATTTCCCGCCCAATCTGCATCTGTAAAGCCACAAACCTCCATAATGTTTGTGTTTTGAAAAAACACACCTCTTCCTGGGGCTGACTTCAAAAACTTCAAAATCTGCATAACAGCCTCTATATGACTCTCACTTGGATTATGCATGAATTGCCTTACCACGCTTATTGCATATGCAACATCTGGTCTGGTGTGGGCCAAATAAATCAAGCACCCAACCAACCTCTGATAACAAGCTCGATCAGTAGGAATCTGATTTGGATATTCAGCCAAACAATGGTTCTGTTCAATAAGAGTATCCATAAGTCTGCAATTTAACAATCATGTCTCTGTCAGCAAGTCAAGTACGTATTTTCTCTGGCATAGATAGATTCCTTCTCTCCCCTGGCAACCTCAATTCCTAAGAAGTACTTGAGTTCACCCAGGTCCTTCATTTCAAATTCAGATGCTAGTTGTTTCTGCAATCTATCCATCTCAATTGTATCATCAACAGTGATTACCATAGCATCCACATAAATAATTAGAGCAGTTACATTCCCTTGTTGATGCTTGAGGAACAAAGTATGGTCTGAGGTGCTCTGCTTGTAGCCAACCTTCTGCATGAAGTTTGAGAACTTCCCAAACCAGGCACGAGGTGATTGTTTGAGACCATACAGAGACTTTCTCAATTTGCATACAAAATCACCAGAATAGTAAACGGCATATCCAGGTGGAAGATTCATATACACTTCTTCAACTAACTCTTCATGAAGGAATGCATTCTTGACATCAAACTGTCGGAGTGGCCAGTTTAAACTAGCAGCAAACGAGAGCAAACCCCGAATGTTATTCATCTTAGCAACATGAGCAAACGTCTCATCGTAGTCTATCCCATACGTTTAAGTAAACACCTTTACTACAAGGCGTGCTTTGTGCCCATTCACCGATCCATGTGCAGTGTGCTTTACAGTAAACACCCAACGCCAACCTACCCAACGCCAACCTACAGCCTTCTTGCCTTGTGGTGGAGGCACAAGTTGCCAAGTATCATTCTTCTGCAATGCCTCCATCTCTTCCTCCATTGCTTTCCTCCATTTTGGATCCCCCAACACAATCCTACACTTTGTTAGGTACTGATACAGCAAACATTTGATTCACAAATGATTCATATGACTTAGATAACCTCCTAATGGACATATAGTTGGATACATGATATTTTGCTTTGGCAGTGAGAGTAGGTTTATACCTTTTAACTGATTGACCTCGAGTGGACCTATTGGGTAACACATATTGCTCAACCCTAGGTTCACTAATATCAGTGGATGGACATAACCCAGATAAGTGATCTTCTGCACTAGGAAGTTGTGAGTCAGTGGTAGAAGTGCTGACAGGAGGGGCGGTTGTATCTTCCTCATTCTAAGTGATAGATAGAAGCTGGTGGCTGGCTGGTTGAAAGTGACAGGCTAGACTCTCCAAAAAGCTCCCTTCATGTGTGACTCTCTCCTCCTTTCGATTCCTCCCCCTCTCCATGATACAACTCTTCAAAATATAAATTCTCCCCCTGAAGAGTTGTGTCTGAAGAGGAAAAATAGCTTATGTACTCAAAGAAAGTAACATACATAGTGACAGTACTTTCTGGTAGTGGATGATAACACTTGTACCCTTTCTGAGAGCCTTCGTAACCCACAAACACACATTTTACTGCTTGTTACAGCATAAGGAGACCGGGAACTGGCCCTAGCTTATCATGTCCTATCTATCTCGACTCCCTTGCTGGCATGAAAACAGCTCGAGTCTCATCTCTCTAATCATGGAAAAAATCTTTTTTGAAATGCCTCAAACCCCCGTTAATACCTGCTAAAAGCTCTCCACCTTATGCATCAAAACCTTAACCTATTTTCCTACGGATGAATACCGAAAGACAAGAGAAGAAGGTGACGAAAGAATTGAAGAAAAAATCAGGAATTTCTCGTACGGACTGACTCTCGTTGGGAGACTTCCTACTCCATAGGCACAGGGGAGGTGTCCCTCTCTAACGAAATTGCCTTTCGAGTCACATTTTCTTTTCATGGGAGAGGAAGGCTAAAATGCCTAGGCAAGATGAAGAGGATAGCACAACATTCTTTTATTAATTACATTACGCATTTCACCGACTCCCCCACCACGCACTTTTGGTGTCGAGCCAATGACACAGCGAGATCTCCTTCCATATTCGCATGGCCTCAAGGCCGGGACTCTTATTCTTCTTCTCGATGAATCCCTCCCAGGCATCCAACTTTGAATGGAGAGCTTTTGGAATAAGGAGAGACAACACAACCATAGACGAGAGCTGGAAGATTATGAAATGAAGGTAAATAGACATGGGATGCAAGAACCTCAAAAGGGATTTTACCCCCAAGAACACTAGATGGAAGACGATTGATAAGACGAGAGGAGGCGCTTACAGCATCGCCCCAAAAATACTAAAGCATATGAGTACTAAAGAGAAGGGCACGAGCCATGTCTAGTAAATGTCGATTTTTTCTTTCGGACACTCCATTTTGCTCCGGTGTTCGTGGACATGTGGTTTGGTGAATAATCCCATGAGTTCTAAAAACACTCTTGAAACGCATGATTAACATATTCACCCCCATTATTAGAACGGAGAACTTTAATGACACGTTGGTATTGTGTTTGAACAAGAGTACGAAAGGCTTGGAAGGCTGGAAAGACTTCATCTTTACTTTTAAGAAAATCAAACCATGACAATCTGGTACAATCATCGATAAACAACACAAAGTACCTCTCACCCGATACGCTGGGCTCTTTAGATGGTCCCCAAACATCAGAGTGGATCAACTCAAAAGGAGTGGCACTTTTATTAGAAGTACTAAGAGAATAAGTAGCACGATAACTCTTGGCCAAAACACAAGTTTCGCAATGGAAAGAAGACTCATCCATGCCCACAAAAAGAGTAGGCATGGTTTTTCTCATAAGACTAAAAGATGGATGCCCTAAACGGTGGTGCCACAACCACATTTCACTTAGCCGATCAGAACTCGAGGTAAAATTTACTCGGGATTGTGCTCCTGGTTTCTCCCATGCATATGTTTGATCCTGATGGAACAATCTGCCCCTCAAATACCCCCGACCGATTATCTCCATGTCCCTAGTGAGAAGATCCTGAAAAATCACATACATAGGATAAAAGATGACGGAGCATTTAGATTCAATATTCAACTGGAGAACAGATATTAAATGATGAGACAAGTCAGGCACATATAACACATTATGAAGTTCTAAGATGGGAGTAATACGAACTGACCATGACCCTAACACAGGAAACGCCTCACCATTGGGCATTGGTTACATGGGACACTGGTGGGGAAGATAATTCAGTAAAATATGATTTATCATAAGTCATATGATCAGAGGCACCAAAATCAATAATCCATGTATCAGACCCAACAAAGTTAGAAACCTTTAAAGCCATACCAATTTTACCTCGACCAGCTATGGAAGCTGTAGGAGTAACTCCGCCCACTGTATGATGATCCTGTCCAGCCACTCCATAGAAATCTTGCTCCTGGACCAAGTGAACAGATGCTTTCGCCTTAGAATGATAACCTTGATTTTTAGGTTTAAGATGCGGGTTCAACTTCCAACAAGTCTTACGAAAATGCTCAATGTCGTGGCAATAAGAGCACTGAGGGCAAGAACCTTGCTGTGGATCTAAACTCTGCAGCTGTAAAACCGGTGCTGGTGACCTGGTCTCGACAGTGAGACTAAACACTTCAATCTGTGCATGTTTGACACTTTCCTGCTGAAATTCATCCTTGCGAATGTATGTGAAAGCAGTAGTCAGACTAGGAGGGTCTCTCATTCTGAGCAACTCCCTCTTGGCACTAATATGCTTCTTATCAAGCCCTCTCAAGAATACATGAACTCTCTCAAGTTTTTTCTCCTTTTGGTACCAAACGGGGTCCTCCTGATTCTTGATCTTGCACGGATGCTTCTGATCGATCTCAGCACATACGTTCTTCAACTTGGTGAAATACACATTGTCCATTCTGCTGCAGGCTACCAACTTTGCACATCAACTCATGAACCTGTATAAAATCATATTAATTTGTAAACCGATCTCCTAATGTTTTCCATATTGCTTCAACGGTCTCACTTTCTTCAACCAATTGCAGCACATCATCATTCATGGCTTTGAACAAGATAGCCATCACAGACCCATCATCATCATCACACTTAGCATATGCATCCACATCTTCTTCACTAGGAGCTTTGATTGTTCCGGTCACATGTCCCATCTTGTGAATGTCACGCAGATGAACAGACATAATCTTTTTCCATGTTCGGAAGTTGGTGCCATTGAGTTTTGTACCCCAAAAGAACCGCCATCAGAACTCCGAACAGAAACTTCAACTTTTTGGACATATTGGCCCTTGGAATGCTGACCTTCACTGTCAATACTACCCATTGCAACAATACAAAGAGAAAAACACAAAATTTCCAAATACACAGCGGAAATTTGAAATAGCTAACAACTCCAAAATCAGTACCGAGTGATGAGTTGAACTGGAGTCAATGAAGCAGATCTGGTTTTCTAAGCGACAACAGACGGTGGTTGAGCAACGGCTGAACTGCGTCTGAGCGAGGAGATCGGCGAGAAGGTCAGTCTGGCCGGTGGTCTGGGAGACGAA
Source organism: Scilla litardierei (assembly GCA_030789695.1). NCBI lineage: Eukaryota > Viridiplantae > Streptophyta > Magnoliopsida > Asparagales > Asparagaceae > Scilla > Scilla litardierei. The sequence continues at coordinate 119,472,992 of CM061140.1, forward strand.
GCCGGCAGTGAAGAAGCCGAGGTGAGGAACTGGCTGAGAAGCAAGGCAATGAACCAGGTGGGAAGGAGATCTGCGAAGGTGGAGTCACAACGACGATCTGATGAGCGGAAGACGACTAGACAAGGCCGATTTGGTGGGCAGTGGTCACGTCCAAGAAGAAGCTCTCGTGATCGTGAGAGCAAGAGACAAAGCCCTTTCAGATCTTTGCTCTGATATCAACTCAAAGATGATAGGAATATGTGAATTCTCTGATGTTTATTTCTTCTCCAAAAGGAGGAATATATATAGGTACAAGGATACAATACAATTACTCCTAATTACCCATAAATATTTCTTTACTATATTCTCATCTAAGGAATATGTAACTGATAATTCACAATATATTTATACCTTATAGTGTGCCATGACTCACGCTAACTTGTCATACACCAAACAAATAATGAAGTACATTTAATTTGTAACTAATAAACATAAAGAATAAATGAAGAGTTGCAATAATATTATAATTCACATGCAAAATACCATGTCGCGATATATTGACCACAAAATAAGTGATATGGATCAATTCCCATCATGTCAGGATAAATGGAAAGAAGCCGAGGTGAGGAAAAGTAATTAAAATGGCATAGCGATAAATCCTCAAAATGACGTATTAGCCAGTATGTCAGGGATGATTAGAACATTAATCTTTCATCCAATCTATCTCCTAACCCAAGGACTATCTATACTCGTGCAATGACTTCTTATCTATATTAGTGCTGTCAAACAACACTTTGAAGCAATTGTCTTGGGAGCTGGGAAATGTGAGTTGCAGCAATGCATGTAATGGGTGCAAGGGTATAGGGAAAGGAAAATGCCTCTTTGCATGGCATAAAACATTGATATTTAAGAGGTTCAACTTGAAATCAAAGCCTATTAATAGCACGAAGCATTTGACACCTACTCCCAAGTCATAGCCCCAAATCTTAGGCTTCCCCTCGCAAACTTAGATATATGGCTTTTACACTTGCAATATGTGATCTCTTAACCTTCTAACAGCAAAAGAGGCATTCTTCACTGAGCAATGGCAATGACTTCCAACAATGTCTAAATCCTTTCATTTGTGATTTTTTAAAATATTATCCAATAGCATATATGCCATCATCCTTTCCTTCTTTTGCCTACTACCAATTACCAAAAGAGCATTGAGTTGAACCATGAGACACGTTTATTTTGAATTCAAAGTCTGTAGAGTTTTTGATACGATTTGGATCGTATCAAGGGAAAATCAGCGAAGAAAATGAATTAAAATTGGAAAAGATGAGATTTTTATTGGATTTTTGAGAAAAGACAAGATCTAATAGCAAGATAAATTGAGCCCTTTCGAGAGAAACTCGCTCTCCTAACTTTGATGAACGGATCAAAGCCTAAAACCCTCACAAATGACACTTAGAATGTTCTTCACACAATAAGCATGCCCTCTCATGACGGCTAGCCCTAGATATAAATAGAAAAACCTAGGAACAAAATAACATAACAAAAAGACTAATCTGCCCTTCGACGCCTCCGATAGTAAGTGACCCATCCGCCTTGGGTCCCGTCTGGACCCGTGACTGCCTCGGAGGGTGCGGCTGTATCAATACCCGCCCCTAAAAGAGCCACCTTGTCCTCAAGGTGGAAATCAGGGTACTGCTCCTGTATCGCCTCATACAGCTCACATGTCGCATCGCACTCCGGTAGCCCCTGCCAGTAAATGAGGACCTCCCGACGTCGCCCAGGTCCTCTCCGTACCGCCCGGACCTCGACTAGCTCGAGCATCACTTCCATATCATCTGTGATTGTAGGAGGAAGTGTGGAAGATGTAGTATGCTCGCCAATCGCTCGACGCAACTGTGAAACATGAAACACCGGATGTATCGCTGTCCCTGGTGGCAGCTTCAACCTGTAAGCCACCTCTCCAATCCGAGCATCCACCTCAAAAGGCCCATAGTAATGGGCCGCAAGCTTCTCGTTCCTCCTGTGAGCCAAAGACTTCTGCCTGTAAGGTCGAAGCTTCAGGTAGACCCTGTCCCCCACCTGAAAAGTCACATCTCGCCGATGACCGTCCGCCTTGGCCTTCATCACCTGATGTGCTCGTGTCAGGTGCCTCCGCAGCTCCTCCAACATCCTATCCCTCTCCTCCATCTGCTCCTCCACCTGTGAAACCGGTGTCGCTTGGTGCCCATAGTAAACCAAGGATGGGGGATCTCGCCCGTACAATATCCGGAAAGGTGTCGTCCATGCCGCCGAGTGAAAGGAAGTATTGTACCAATACTCCGCCCACGCCAGCCACCTAGTCCACTGTCGTGGTGTCTCCGAAGCAAAGCATCTGAGGAGGTCTCGACACTCCTGTTGACCACCTCGGTCTGACCGTCCGTCTGCGGGTGGTAGGCGGTGCTCCGCTTCAGCACTGTCCCCTGAACTCGAAACAACTCCTCCCAGAAGTGACTAGTGAAAACCTTGTCCCGGTCGGACACTATAGATTACGGAAACCCGTGCAGCCGCACCACCTCTCGCACAAAAACCGCTGCCACCGAAACCGCTGTGTAAGGATGCTTCAAAGGAATGAAGTGAGCATACTTACTCAGCCGGTCAACCACAACCAAGATCACGGTGAACCCCTCCGAACGCGGCAAGCCGTCTATGAAGTCCATGGATACTTCCTCCCACACCTGCTCAGGCAATGCCAAAGGCTGTAGTAGTCCTGCCAGGGCCATCGCCATGTACTTGTGACGTTGACAGACGTCACAAGCCGCCACCAATCGCGCGATGTCCTTCCGCATTCCCGTCCAGTATACCTCCCGAGCCATCCGCATATACGTCTGTTGCACGACCGAATGACCTCCGATCGCCGACCCATGGAACTCCTGGAAGAGAGTCTGAATCGATGCAGACCCCCGCGGAATCACCAACCTCCCCTGGTAGAGTAACCTCCCCCTTCTACCGTGTAACCTGGCACCCCGTCACCTCCACCCTGTAAACTCTTCCTGATCCGCTGCAGCTCTGGATCCGCCTCCGCCTCTTGCGACAGCTGGTCCAAACCTCTCCACTCTGGTATCGACATCGCTTGCAGCTGGCTCCCCTCATCTCGCCGAGACAATGCATCCACCGCCTTATTTTCCAGCCCCGGTCTGTACTCAATATCGAACCGAAATCCCACCAGCTTCGACAGTAACTTCTGATGCTCCTCTGCCACCAATCTCTGCTCTAACAGATACTTCAAAGCCCGCTGATCTGTTCGCACCACAAAAGTCCGTCCCAACAGATATGGCCGTCATTCCTGAATAGAAAAGACTATAGCCATCAGCTCGCGCTCGTACACTGATTTCAGCCTCTCCCTCGTAGTCAACACCTGGCTGAAGTATGCAATCGGCCGCCCTTCCTGCATCAGCACCGCCCCAAGACCATACCCCGAAGCATCCGTCTCTACTACAAATGGCTGGCTGAAGTCTGGCAAAGCTAGGACCGGCGCCGTCGACATCGCCATCTTCAAGGCTTCGAAAGCCTTAGTCGCCTCTGCTCCCCACCGAATACTGTCCTTCTTCAGTTGCTCCGTCAGAGGCCAGGCAATGGTGTTGTACCCTTTCACAAACTTGCGGTAATACCCTGTCAATCCCAAAAACCCCCGCAAGGCCCGCAGTGTCGTCGATAGAGGCCACTCTAACATCGCCACAATCTTCGCCCGATCTGCCGCCACCCCTGCGCCTGAGACAATGTGCCCCAAGTACTCGATCTGACTCCTCCCGAACGAGCACTTCTTCCGATTGGCGAATAACTGGTGCCCCTGCAACTCCCTGAAAACCACCTCCAGATGCCTCGTGTGCTCCTCCAATGTGCGGCTATAGACCAAAATGTCGTCAAAAAACACAAGGATGAACCGCCGTAGGTAAGGACGGAACACCTTGTTCATCAAGGCCTGAAAAGTAGACGGGGCGTTTGTCAATCCAAACGGCATCACCAGGAACTCGTAGTGGCCCTCGTGCGTACGGAACGCCGTCTTCGGGATGTCCTATGCTCGCATCCGGATCTGATGATACCCTGACTTCAGATCCACCTTCGAAAACACCCTCGCCCCATGCAGTTCGTCGAGTAACTCATCTATCACCGGAATAGGAAACTTGTCTGGTACAGTTTCCTTATTCAGGGCTCGGTAGTCCACACAAAACCGCCAGCTCCCGTCCTTCTTCACTAACAAAACTGGGCTCGAGAAAGGGCTGACGCTGGGCTAGATCACTCCTGCTAGCAGCATCTCTCTGACCTGCCACTCTATCCCGTCCTTCTGTACGTGGGGATACCTGTAAGGCCGAACACTGACGGTGGGTGCGCCATCCCTCAGTACGATCGCATGCTCGTGGTTCCGTGGTGGAGGTAACCCCTGTGGCATCTCGAACACCTCTGCGAACTGCTCCAACACCGACTGCACCTCTGGTGGCCCCTCCTCGGGCTCGGGCCCGCCTCTGTGGTCATCCCCCGAAACTCCACCAAGTACCCTTGCCCCGCCCGTCGAATAGCCCAAGTCATGGCACTGAACGCTACCATGGCATAGCACAAGCTCGGGTCTCCCTGGAGCACCACCGTCCGCTCGCCATCCTTGAACTCCATTCTCAACCGTTTCCAGTTGGTCATCGTGGTCCCCAATGTCTTCAACCACTGGACTCCCAGGATGAAGTCGACTTTCCCCAACTCGAACGGTAAAAAATCATGCACGATCTGTACCCCCTGAATGACTAGGCAGAGTCCTCGACATAGCCCCGTACTCTCCTCGCACCGTCCATCCCCCAGCTGTACGGTGAACCTCCCACCTGACATCTGCAACCCCAGCAGCTCCACCACTCGCAGGGACACAAAATTGTGGGTGGCCCCACTGTCAATCAAGATCGTAACTGCTGTCTCCCCGACCTGTCCCACCAACTTCATGGTGGAGTTCTGTGTGAACCCCATCACGGAGTTGAGTGACACATGCGCTCGCTCCAGCTCCACCGTCTGCTCCACTGAGACGACCTCCTCTTCGGGCTCCTCTGGATCGATGTATTCCTCCTCGTCCGGCTCGATAGTGATCTGCAGCAACCGGCTCGCGCACCGATGGCCCGGGGTGAACTTCTCGTCGCAACGGAAGCACAAACCTTCTGGCCCTCCTGTCCCGCATCTCGGCCTCGGTCATCCTCCGCCCTTGTCCCGCAGGACGTGCTTCTCCTGTCTTTTCCCCCGCTCCGGCTGATGCGACCGGCGGTGGTCTCGGGGCGGCTGCTGTAGATGGGACCATCTGCTGTGGCGCCCCCCACGTACCTCTGATCCTCCGCTCCTCCGCCTGCTTCTCCTCCGCCCTCAACGCCAGACGAATCACATGCTCTAGGTCTCTGGGACTTTGCATCCATAGCTCGGCTCGTATCGAGGGCTTCAGCCCTCGCATAAATGCCCCCAAGAATACGTCTTCCGATACTCCCTTCACCCTGCCTGCCAACACCTCGAACTTCCCCAGGAAGTCCAACACCGTCCCCTCCTGCCGTAGTCCAAGCAACTGCTCGTAGAAATTCGCCCCCGGTTTGCCCTGGAAACGGTCAAGTAGGAAAGCTGACAACTCCTCCCAAGTCCGAAAATGGGCTCGGGACATCCTCCAACGATACCAGCTCAGCGCCTGTCCCTCCAGATATCAAATGATGTTCTCCAATACCTCCCCCTCTGAAATCCGCATCACCTGGAAATACCGCTCCGCTCGCACTATCCATCCGTCGGGGTCTGTCCCCTCAAAAATGGGCATCTTCAACTTCTCCATCCTCCTGTCTGGGTACATGGTCGGGTGTCCTCCTCCCTGAGCTCCATGGCCTTCATACTCGGTCCTGCCTCTGCTGTAGGCCTCTTCGGGAAACCCTCGCGGGCCCCCAAAATTTTCCGCGTACTCCTCCATAGGCCACCTCTGCCTCTCCTCCTCTGTAGCCCCAAAAATCCCACGGTAGCCTCTTGCGGGGCCCTGATCGCCGCCCGGGGGGCCGAAAAACTGACCCGGGGGGTTTACTGGGCCCCCGGGCCCCAAATTCTTCCGCCGGAGCCCAACCGACCCCAGGGGAGGCTGTGAAGCCCCCCTGGGGGCCGGCGGGGGCCTGGTTGGGCCCAGGCGGGCCGCGCGGCACTTCCAGGGACTCGCGCGGGCCCGCCAGGCCCTCCCAGGTGCCCGCGCGGGCTCGGGAGTGGGCCGCGAGGCCTCCCGAGCCCTCGCGGAGCCCTGGCGGCCCGCGCGGGAGGGGGTTAGGGTTTCCCCCTCCCCAGCCGCCGCCTCCTATAGGGTCCGAAAACCCTAGCCTCCCTTCCCCTTGCATGCCGCGTCCCCTCGCCTCCGCAAGAAACCCTAAGGGATCTCCTGCGCGCCGCCGTCGCTTCCGCTGCACCTCCTCCACCCACGACTCCTCCCGAAACTCTAGATCTTCCTTCTCCTTTGTGATTTTGGTTCCCGGAGGTGCCTCAGTGGTGTTCGCCATTGACTTCAGATCGTCCGTCTTAGCATGATGATTCTCCGCTTCGGATTCTTCCCCTCCGATCTCCACATGCTTTCCCTTCCCCTCAAGGTTTTGAAGGATTTTCAAAATCTGAACTTGAGTGGCGTCCGACTCCTCGTGCTTCTTCAACAACCGGGCTTCCATCTCTTTTTGGGAATTAGATAGCATCTCTACCGTGACTTCCAACGCTCCCACCTTTTTGCTGACCTCTTCCCGGATCTCCTTTCGCAGCGCCTCCATATCCGTCTTGAATCTAGTACCTTCCGCCATTGGATCTATCGCTCTGATACCAATTTGATACGATTTGGATCGTATCAAGGGAAAATCAGCGAAGAAAAAGAATAAAAATTGGAAAAGATGAGATTTTTATTGGATTTTTGAGAAAAGACAAGATCTAATAGCAAGATAAATTGAGCCCTTTCGAGAGGAACTCGCTCTCCTAACTTTGATGAACGGATCAAAGCCTAAAACCCTCACAAATGACACTTAGAATGTTCTTCACACAATAAGCATGCCCTCTCATGACGGCTAGCCCTAGATATAAATAGAAAAACCTAGGAACAAAATAACATAACAAAAAGACTAATCTGCCCTTCGACGCCTCCGATAGTAAGTGACTCATCCGCCTTGGGTCCCGTCTGGACCCGTGACTGCCTCGGAGGGTGCGGCCGTATCAGTTTTTTTCCACACTAACACCTAAAAACCATCCCTAATCCCATACTTCCAGCTGAAATCTTTAAATTCTCATATACACCCCTACAATATATTAAGCTGAGACAAAAAATGCAACCATCACTGGTCATCGTTTGTTTTAGGACGTGTAAAGGATCAATGGATCGCATTGCCCGTCTCTTGTTGGGGAGGATAGGACTACAACCTTAAATTTCTCTCTATCTTTCCTCCCAACATAGAGGCACTAGGAAGATGGGATCATGGGAATATGATGGAAATATTCAAAATAATGAAATAGTTGTTGAAATATGTGATACAAAACATCCAAAATAACCCACGATTAATTTAGGATTTTCAGAATCTTTCGAAGACTTTTAAAGAATTTTTGGAAACCAAAATATCGATGTTTGAAACCAAGAAGGTGGATTTTTTGAAGCCCAATCGGATGTACAATACAGCCCATCCCATTGGATTTTACTGAATTTTCAACAATCCACAATGCCTCACAATATGGCCCACGGCCCACTTGCACCAACGCATGTGCACGCGCACACACACGGCAAGTGCCATGGGCGCTATGCGGGCCATGTGGCGAGCAGAGGCAGCATCGCGCATGAGATGTGATTCAACAAAAGCAACGCATGGCACCACCGCATTCCACTATTACATTCTATTGTGATTCGACGGGAGAGGATAACACGGGTTTCTATTGAAAGCAATTCGTGAAGCGGTTTCAGGATCTAATTCCGATTCGGATCTAAACACTATGCAACTATATCGGGTTTTATTTGAAGGCTTTTTAAGAGTGTTTTGGCTAGATTTTTTTCTAACGTGTCAAAGTTGATCCTTGGAGATTATTTTTAAAGATCATGTGACATTTACAAATGATAAAAGTAGACAAATTTAAAGATTGTTTAAGATTCAAAATTAGTTTTTTTCCTTTAGATTGTATTCTCCAAATTCATATCGTGCTTGGATTTCCCTTAAACTGACATACTTTGTAATCCAAAATTATTGAAATATTAGCGATCTCTCAAACTGAACATACACCAAGAATTGGGTAAAATCATGTAAATCTTAATGTCAGATGTGTGATTCTCTGTTGTTTAGCAATTATTTTCTTTATATTGTTTGTTTTACAGGTTTTGTAGAGAAAATCATTAGCGTTGTGATGCAATTGTGACATACCAAAGGAGGCAAAAGAGGCTCATGGGACGTGCGGCAAAGCAAAGGGCTACCAGTGGTGTTTTCGTAATTTTGGCCTTCAGTGGTAGTTTTGTAATTTCTAGAAATTTTGAACAAAACAGTGTTTTATTAGGTGATGGATAGGGTTAGAGGATCGATGTTTTGATTATTTGAAAAACAAAACTTCTATGAGTTGATTAGAACCCTCGTCATTGAAGATGTAGGCTTTGATCTCAAATCTAAAGCTAGAATAGCGGCCTCCTCTCGAAAGAGATCCACTATCTTGTTACATATATTCCAAATCCAATAAAAATCTCACATTTTTCACAAATATTCTATAAAACCCCTAAATTTACATTTATTTCTTTTGTGGATCACATCAAATTGGTATTAGATCGTTCGATCTTAGCATCAATGGTGACGGCAACAAAAAAGATTGAAGCTTTGGAAGAGATATATGATAGCGATGTGGGAAATTAAAAAAATCGGTGGAGAAAAGAAATGCAATGGACTCCCTCAAATCTGGATGAGGGCATAAGATCGAGGAAGTCGAAGCTAGGAAGATGGCATCCAATGCGCGAGGATGTCTTTCATGCAAATCCTAACGCAACAAATCTCGCAACGATGTTTAGATCTAGAGGTGAAAAAGACTTCAGATCTAAACCACAAATCTAGGGTGAATAGTGAAATCTTTGGAGGGGGGGAGGAGAAAACGGAAGAATTCGTGGAGGGACTCCGCTCCAATGCAGAAGTGTACTCTAAGGAAGCGGAGGACGACAACAAGGATGGTGACGCTCTTCCACAACAACACCAGGGGCCATGCAACCCCTGGGGGCCACGCCAAAGGAAGGCGGAGCATGGTTAGACTTCCAGGAGCCTCGTAGCTCCTTGGCGGCCTACCCGAGCCCCGCCGAGCCCTAGCCAGCCCGCCAGGGGCCAACCGAGCCCCGATTGTGCCACTAGGGGCCTCGCGGCCCCCTGTTGTCCCACCAGGGTGTCGACTACCTGCAAGCGGACTGCCAGGGGGCCAAGGGACCCCTGAAGGCCCGTCCGAAGCTCAGTGATCGAAGGAGGGCCCGACAAGGCACCAATGATGAACTGGAGAACCTCCGAGGGCCCACTGCCTCTATTATGCATGTTAGAGACCCTGACGTCGAGTTCTGGACTACAAGGAGCTTGACAGATACCGTGATGATGCGCCAAAAAATGCGGGTAATGGAAGAGGGTCCGACTGGTGAGATGACGGATGGGAGAACGACGATGGAGAAACTTTGATGCCCCATGAGCCCCACACCGACAGTTTTATCATAACCGTATTGGGGGAGAGCAGCACATGGGGTCATCAGTATAAATAGTAGTGTCAAGAAATTAAAAATACTGATATTTGAGGCAAGGACCCTTATGGGTGGATATATCAGGCGAAGAGGTATTTTGAGGTGACTCACCTTTCGAAAGCGGAGAAAATGACGTCAGATGGAATATGATTGGAGGGAGAAGCATCGTCTTGGCATCGATGGAGAGAGCAGCAACAGGCATGTATGCTCGTGAGAGGAATTTAAAGATTACTAACTATACAGATTTCATGACACCTAGGGTAGACCTTCATAAGCAGTTTTTTGCCATTAGACGGGAGGGGTTGACATCCCCCGGTTTTTAACCCATAAGAGTGCAGTTGGATTGAGGGATACCAGATTTAAAATATTTGTACCGCAAGCGCACGGTGTTGTAGTGTGGCTTGGGGGTCGAACACAGGGAGGCGTGGTTGTGCTTGTTTCTAAGAGGAACCAGTTCACCCTACGGGTGAGCTAGTCCGATCGATCGATGGTTTGTCACGAAATGTAATTACGGAGGATAAACAATATAAAGGGAAACCTAAGACTTCGGTTTCCACCCTAGCATGTGTTCTCGCTATTACGACCTACGGATAGGAAAACAATCGGAATTAGGGTTTAGTGGTGAGACGTTGCCTCTAAGAGTGGTACCAGCGTCACATGGGCCCGATATTCCGGCGATGCCCAGGATGATACGTCGGACTTCCCGGGTTCGGTCGGTGGGTATTCTCATGTCCATTAACACCGACCGACTCCGACAACACTAAGCTCGCAACGATAACTCCCAACATCTCATCCTGCCGCTCCCGCGTGCTAGAATTCGATGTCTACGCTAAGGGCGTGAGCTGTGGCTAAGGAGTCAACCGCCAAGTTTATTCCCCCTTGGCCCTACGGTCAAAGGCGGTCTTTTTCCCGCCGATGACAATGAAACACCCCGCGTAACCTCTAAATTTCTAATCTATATCAATTTCTAGTCCTATGGACGCATTAGGGAGAACCCATGAAGGGGTTTCCACCAAAATCCCAGATTAGGGAACTACTCACAAATCATGGCTAAAAAGCGATCTAAACAAAAATCAACCGTAAAAATCATGATCAGACGATTGCAATGAAGTAGTAGCAATGCTATTAAGACTATATTAAAGTTTCACAAAGATCAGAAGACTTACAAAAACAGTAAAATTCCTGCTGTCACCGTACAAGAAAAAAGACAGAAAAATAACAGCTCCCGTTTTTGGAAACCTAGGACAACTATATATACAGATCGACGTCACCCGATCGGTTGAAGCATCAACCGATCGGGTGAGCTGCTACGGCGCTTCAGCATCGCGTTCAAAATCTCACCTGCTCGCTTGGTCCGACCGGTTGGCAGCTCCGGGTCGTCTCTTGGAAAAATCTCACCAGCTCAGGTCACCCGATCGATTGAGCATTCAACCGATCGGTTGGAAATATCCCCAAAATTAGCTGAGAGCTCTGTCGACTTGGCACAGTCAGCGGACGGCCGGTTGAGCTCTCCGGGTCGTCTTTTGGAAGAATCGGCTACAGATGAACCGATCGGGTGAGATGTCACCCGATCGGTTGGAATTCAGCTCCAACTGGCCGAGAGCCCTGTTGGTTTGAACCAGTCGACGAACCGGTCGGTTGATGTTCACTTCGCTTCAGCTTCCGTCCGGGTCGGACACGCGTGCACCACCCGATTGGTTGACTGTGTCCAACCGATCGAGTGAGGGCTGAAAAATGGCGATCTTCGTCGTTTGACCCCCTGGATCACACGTGACTCCTCCCGTTGCTCCGAGGACTCATGATATCTTCGTTATATGTCCCCTACACTGGCGATCTCCTGAAAATACACAAAAACACCAAAAAGTGAAAGAAAACTAAAAATCCCAAGAAAATGGGCACGAGACGACGGAAAACAACGGAAAAACACAAAGAAGACGTGCGTGAAAATATAAAATATACACACACGTCAAAATCCCCCAAGCTGAACCCTTCCTCGTCCTCGAGGAAGACGAGTGAGAGTAGGAGCTCGGAGGGAGAAAATAGAGAGAGAAAAAGAGAAGTCAAAATCCTAAATCGCCCGTCAGGGCCAACAAAATCAAACACCCACACTAAACAAGCATACGGCACAAAACAACACTAAACCGAGGAAATATGAGTCCAAACAAGTGTCGTGGGCCCACGCGGTGAAGCGCGAGTGAGTGTGGTCGCGTGCTAGCAGACGGTGTTACTATCTACAATGTGCAATAAAGCTCCATATACACATATACAAGAAAAGACCCAAATATCGATTCGATTTGAAATAAGCAGTGAATATATAGCTCAAGCATGCATGAGAACAGAGTAAGAATCGAACCGTATCATGCGTCAGAGACTCCATAGCCGGGGACTATGAAGTCACCACACTATCGCCAAGATAATAGCTAGGAAGTTCCTATTCCAAGTGTTTTCGAAAACAATGGAGGTTGAGAAGATGTGGAGTAGAACACTCGATGCAAATTCTCGTCTTCCCTTTATTCTCGGTAGGTAGCAAAATATTCACACAGGAATTTTTTTTGGGTTTTGGATATATGTATTTTTTTGCTATACATATATATTTTTTCTTCTCTTTTCTTTTCTTTTTGGGTTTTTCTTCTCTCTTTTTTGGATTTTTGGATCCTTGGGTATATACATGTGTGTACTCTCCCAAGTGGGAGAACGGTACACGACGAGGGGATTTGCACCAAGTAAACTAAAAAAATCGGATTCTAGACACTTGGGCAAGGGAGATTTTCTTCGCTAATCAGAGCATATGCTAAATAGGTTACCCTAGTCCTGACTGTGGAATCCCGACACATGCAAAATGAAGTATACGATATAAATATAGCATGCATATAGAAGCAGACAGGAGAAGCAAATACCGCATATTCAAATCGAAACATGATAATCTAGGAGTCATTCCATGACAGGTATATAAATCAAAATCACAAAGTAGAAGCACACTGTAAGCTAGTCACGGCACACGACTCACACAAAAGCAAAATGGACCCACGATGCATGAAATGCAAGAGGACTCGGCTTCTTAGGATTAGTTAATGTGATTATCGAAGCCATGCTAGGTGCATGTGTGATTCTGTGGCAATTCATCATAAGGGGGGTCATCTCTAAGGGAGAGAGAACAAAAGATTAGAAGAAAAAAGAAAACCACGGTGAAAATGACTCAAAAATAAAGAAAAAGACAAAAATGACGCACGAAGTGCGACTTCCCCGAGTTGAAACTTGCATTGTCCTCAATGCAATAAAAGTAAATACGGGAGGGCAATGAAAATGAGGGGAATACGCACCAACACGAAGAGAATAAAAAAAGAGAAAACACACATACAAAACTGAAAAATAAAGAAAGATGAAAAAGAAAAACGGAAAATAAAAGATAGAAAATCACACCACACGACGAATATAAACAAACACACCACGACGAAAAACACGACAAAACACACAAAATTCGAATTCCCCCAAGCTCGACATGACGGGGCTAGCAATATGATATGATCATGATGATGTAGAAATATGCTAGGGGAAGATCGAAGAAGAAAAGGAAATCAAAATGCAGGAGAGGGACAGTCCTCGTCCTCCTCGGCAGAAGATGGAGGGGTGCAGCATGGAGGCAAATATTATTCAAAGAAAAGCGATTAATCCTAATACGCTCCTCTCGCTGTCGAGAGGAGACGAGTTTATTCAAGTCTAGACTATGGAGCGGTAAAAATTTTTACACTACTGGATTTAGATACACCTGAGCAAACGGTGGATCTACGATCTGAAGTGGAGCAGAAAGCTTCTCTTCATGTTCTTTCTGTGGCTCTGCCAATATTCTGGTGCCACGAACTCCAACGAACTCCAGCAATGCTCCCACAAGCTTCTCCCGATGATGTCCACCTAAATCATTCGAAAGGAAAGGAGCATCAGTCCGTGATGAAAAATCCTTCCCCGCAATAAATGTATCCCAAAGAGTGTCGTCAAAGTGCAATGTAAAGCGTGGAAAAAGTTGACGATGACTCCCTGAGAATGTAGTGTTATGCCCTGGCGGTGACGCGATGATCTCCTGTCTACGTTCAGCGACGAGCTCGTCGGTGCTGACATGCCCTGACATATCTCCGTATAATGTAAGTCTGGATCCTTTGGAGGGTATGTCATGTCAGTAGCATTTGAATCTAAAAATATGTGGAGTGTAATACGGGATTCAGAAATAGGGTCAAAAAATCCCCCTGAGTGGGAGCAGTAAGCTCTTGTGGATGCGATCCCTCTGGTAGAGTGAGGGTGAGCTGTGGAGGTAGTGGTAGAGGCAAGGGAGCATGAGGCTCAATAGAATGAGTCATGACGTTCACGGCTCCACGCTCTCCCTCCTCGTCGATATGGACATCCTCCATGGCCTCCTCGACGCTGTATGTCTCAAAAATTATACTTGCATGGGGAAGGAGACTCATATCAAAATTTTCAAATTGTAAACCATAAGAGTTACCTTTCGTGGTGCAAGTCGTCGATGATGTATGAGACACAACTGCTTCACCCCCAAAAGTAGAAGTGGTAGGCGGCAATGGAATTGGTGAAGCCATCTGGCACTGGGTTACCGTGGAATCCTCCATCAATAACTCAAGGATAGATTTCCGAGATGGAGATGAGGGTGATGGTGTTGTCGGGCCTTGATTTACAAAGGAATTCGTCACTAACAACTCAAGATCGGTCGTAGGTGGTGTAAGTTAAAGTGGTGGAGTCATCTGGCCTTGGTTTAAAATATTGTCTTTTAATAATAATTCAAGGTCAGACATCGGTGGGGAGAGTGGTGATGGAAGCGGAGGTGATATCCAGTGCATTTGATTTGCAATGGAGTTTTCCAAGAATAATTCAAGGCTCGATCTTGGTGGAGGATGGGGTGTGGAAATTTGGGGATAAGGATGAGAGTGTTCTTGATGTAGGTCGTGGGTATATGAGTGTGGGGTGTAGGGTTGGGCACTGAATTGGCAATGGTTGGCTGTATGTCCCTGCATCGCACAAGCTTCGCAACTGCCACGACCTGCGGATAATTCTCATATCCCCCCATCTGAGCACCATATGGCGTGTAAGCATCAAAATTTCCGATGTATAATCCATCGGGCATCCACATAATTCACCTGACAAACAAAAATTTTGGCTACGACAAGCACGTCAGTGGTATAAAGAATAGCACAAATTTATAATGGTGGTACGGAAAGAATCTGTTTATTGAAATTTTTATAATTTTTGGGTAAAACGCATTCTAGCGACCGCGTTCATGAGCTAGTCTCAGGGATTACTGGGTCCTAAATGAAAACAAACACGTTGCCTCCCGGCAACGGCGCCATAAAGCTTAACGTCCCCCGGTTTTTAACTCATAAGAGTGCAGCTGGATTGGGGGATACCAGATTTAAAATATTTATACCGCAAGCGCACAGTGTTGTAGTGTGGCTTGGGGGTCGAACACAGGGAGGCGTGGTTGTGCTTGTTTCTAAGAGGAACCGTTTGACGTACGTTTATATTTCATATATTCATGCACGTCTTCTTTTGTGTTTTTCCATTATTTTCCGCCGTCTCGTATCCGTTTTCTCGTATTTTCTCGTTTTCTTTCACTTTCTCGTGTTTTCGTATGTTTACAGGAGTTTGACAGCGTAGGGGACATATAACAACGATATCATAAGTCCCCGGAGCAACGGGAGGAGTCACGCGTGATCCAGGGGGTCAAACGACGAAGATCGCCATCTTTCAACCCACACCCGATCGGTTGGACACAATTAACTGATCGGGTGATGCACACGTGCACCACCCGGACAGCTGCTGAAGCGATGTGGGCATCAAGAGACCGGGTCGCCGACCGGTTCAACCCGACGAACTTCTCGGGAAATTGGAGCTGAAATCCAACCGATTGGGTGATCTTCACCCGATCGGTTCATCTGTAGCAGTTTCCTCGAAGACACGACCCGGACAGCTCACCCGACAGCCGGCTGACCGTGCCAAAATGTCGCAAGTCTCTGTCTTTTGGGCAACAATTCCAACCGATCGGTTGATTAGTCAACCGATCGGTTCACCCGATGAACTCAAGATCCAAACGACGAGCAGCTTCCGCCAACCGACCGTGTCGCCTGACCGGGTGAAAATCTGAAGATTGCTGCCGAAGTTCGCAGCAAGTCACCCGATCGGGTGATTCTTCACCAGATCGGGTGATGTCGTTTTCTATATATAGAAGCCCTAGGTTTCCAGAAAACGGAGTGTTGTATTTTTTTACTGTTTTTCTCTCTAGTGTCGGCTGTAATTTCTTTGTTATTTGTAAGTGTTCTGATCTTAACCAAACTTTGATATTATCTTATTTGCATTGCTATTACTTCATTCCAATCGTCTGATTATGTTTTTAACGGTCGATTTTCATTTAGATCGCTTTTTACCTAAAATGTGTGAGTAGTTCCCAAATCTGGGATTTTGGTGGAAACCCCTTCGTGGGTTCTACCTAATGCGTCTATAGGGCTAGGAAATCGATAGGGATTAGGAATCTATCGGTTACGCGAGGTGTTTCATTGTCATCGGCGGGAAAAAGACCGCCTTTGACTGTTGGGCCAAGGGGGAATAAACTTGGCGGTTGACTCCCTAGCCATAGATCACACCCTTAGCGTAGACGTCGAATCCTAGCGCGCGGGGAGCGACAGGATGAGATGTTGGGAGTTATCGTTGCGAGCTTAGTGCTCCCGGAGTCGGTCAGTGTTAATGGACATGGGAATGCCCACTAACCGAACCAGGGTAGTCCGGTGTATCATCCTGGGCACCGACCGGAATATCGGGCCTATGGGACGCTGGTATCACTCTTAGAGGCAACGTCTCACCTTTAGATCCCA
Organism: Scilla litardierei; assembly: GCA_030789695.1. NCBI lineage: Eukaryota > Viridiplantae > Streptophyta > Magnoliopsida > Asparagales > Asparagaceae > Scilla > Scilla litardierei. The sequence continues at coordinate 119,489,561 of CM061140.1, forward strand.
ATTCCGATCGTTATCCTATCCGTCGGCCGTGTTAGCGAGAATCACATGATAGGGTGAAAACTGAAGTCCCGAGTTTCCCTTATTATTGTTTATCCTCATTTCTGTAATTCGTGACAACCCATCATTCGATTCGGGCTAGCTCACCCCTAGTGTGAATCCAGTCCTTTCTGACACAAGCACAACCACGCCTTCCTGAGTTCGACCCCCAAGCCATACTACAACACCATGCGCTTGCGGTTATAAATATTTAACTCTCACGCCCCCAACCACATATTATTGCACATCAAACACGCACAACGCCGGGGGACGTCACCAGTTCACCCTACGGGTGAGCTAGCCCGATCGATCGATGGTTTGTCACGGAATGTAATTACGGAGGATAAACAATATAAAGGGAAACCTAAAACTTCGGTTTCCACCCTATCATGTGTTCTCGCTATTACGACCTACGGATAGGAAAACAATTGAAATTAGGGTTTAGTGGTGAGACGTTACCTCTAAGAGTGGTACCAGCATCCCATGGGCCCGATATTCCGATCAATGCCCAGGATGATACACCGGACTTTCCGGGTTCGGTCGGTGGGCATTCTCATGTCCATTAACACAGACCGACTCCGGGAGCACTAAGCTCACAACAATAACTCCCAACATCTCATCATGCCGCTCCCGCATGCTAGGATTTGATGTCTACGCTAAGGGCGTGAGCTGTGGCTAGGGAGTCAACCGCCAAGTTTATTCCTCCTTGGCCCTACGGTCAAAGGCGGTCTTTTTCCCGTCGATGACAATGAAACACCCCGTGTAACCTCTAAATTCCTAATCCATATCGATTTCCTAGTCCTATGGACGCATTAGGGAGAACCCACGAAGGGGGTTCCACCAAAATCCCAGATTAGGGAACTACTCACAAATCATGGCTAAAAAGCGATCTAAACAAAAATCAACCGTAAAAATCATGATCAGACGATTGCAATAAAGTAGTAGCAATGCTATTAAGACTATATTAAAGTTTCACAAAGATCAGAAGACTTACAAAAACAGTAAAATTCCAACCGTCACCGTACAAGAAAAAGCCAGAAAAATAACAGCTCCCGTTTTTGGAAACCTAGGGCAACTATATATACAGATCGACGTCACCCGATCGGTTGAAGCATCAACCGATCGGGTAAGCTGCTACGGCGCTTCAGCATCGCGTTCAAAATCTCACCCGCTCGCTTGGTCCGATCGGTTGGCAGCTCCGGGTCGTCTCTTGGAGAAATGCAGCATCAGGTCACCCGATCGGTTGAGCATTCAACCGATCGGTTGGAAATATCCCCAAAATTAGCCGAGAGCTCTTCGACTTGGCACGGTCAGCGGATGGCCGGTTGAGCTCTCCGGGTCGTCTTTTGGAAGAATCGGCTACAGATGAACCGATCGGGTGAGATGTCACCCGATCGGTTGGAATTCAGCTCCAACTGGCCGAGAACACTGTTGGTTTGAACCAGTCGACGAACCGGTCGGTTGATGTTCACTTCGCTTCAGCTTCCATCCGGGTCGGACACGCGTGCACCACCCGATCGGTTGGCTGTGTCCAACCGATCGGGTGAGGGCTGAAAAATGGTGATCTTCGTCGTTTGACCCCTGGATCTCGCGTGACTCCTCCCGTTGCTCCGGGGACTCATGATATCTTCGTTATATGTCCCCTACATTGGCGATCTCCTGAAAATACACAAAAACACCAAAAAGTGAAAGAAAACTAAAAATCCCAAGAAAATGGGCACGAGACGACGAAAAACAACGGAAAAACACAAAGAAGACGTGCGTGAAAATATAAAATATACACACATGTCAGGGGTCTGTCAGGGAGTACATCGGGAGATTTGATATGCTCTCAGGTCGCATATGGGGATTGACAGAGGAGTCTCTAGAGGGGTGTTTTATGAGAGGTTTCAAGGCAAACATTCGGGCTGAGCTACGCATATAGATACCTAAAAGGCTACTGGAGAATGTAGCTAGCTCATATGGCAGAGGATAGACAAACAGAAAAGCGACGAGCCAAGGGAGCGTGGATCGGATCTTCTTTCTACAGTCAGGCGCCGGCAGTAGGACAAAAAACACTACCAGGAGGGACGCCCACCAACAGAGAAAAGGACAGTGAGACACGGCCAGGACCATTCAAGCGCATAACGGTGGCAGATATGCGAGACAAACGATCGAAGGGCATGTGCTTCCAATGCGATGGGAAGTTTACACCAGGACACCGATGTGGCGATCGCACTCTACATTTGCTGATAGTGGATGATGAGGCTGAGGAGAGGCGGTTGTGGAGGCTGAGGCAGATTAGATAGCAGACTATGAGTATCCACATCTTAACGTCGTGGAGGATTTTCATTAAACTCCGGGGTAAGGTTCACTCCAAACAACACCATAAAGTTGACAGTGAGAATATCTAATCAAGAGGTGACGGTCCTAATTGACAGTGGGGTTACTCATAATTTTATCTCCAACCGGTTGGTGGATCAGCAGGGGCTACAACTCGTCCATGCAAGGATTTTCAGAGTGATGATATAGGTGGAACAGATGGAGCACAGTAGAGGGGTGTGTCGCTGACTTCCTTTGACTTTCTAGTGAATGCAGATCGTCGAGAACTTCCTATCATTGGACCTGGTGAGTACAAATGTTAACTTGGACATGAGGTAGTTGCAGACTAGGGTGGACACCGGAATCAATTGGAAGTTGCAACGAATGGAGTTTTAGGCAGGGATGAAGATAGTCACTCTCCAAGATGATCTGAGTTTGTGTCGATTTATGGTTTCCCTTAAAACCATGGCCAAGGCCATCTAAACAACGGAAGGAGGCTTTCTAATGGAGCTGCAGGGCTTAGCAGTTGAGGATGGGGAGAAGAAGCAGGATATTCCCACTGAGGTGCAGCAGATTTCGATCCGTTGCGAGGGGATGTTTTAGACGCATCGTGACCTGCTGCCCCCACGGGACCACTACCACACCATTGTTTTGCGAGAGGGAGTCTCACCTATCAGCGTGAGGCCTTAATGATACCCTAGGTACAGAAAGATGAAATTGAGAAGATGGTAGGGGAGATGATCCAGCCCAGCACAATACTGCCCAGTGTGGGTCATTTTTCTAGCCCGGTCATGTTGATGAAAAAGAATGATAACAGCTTGAGATTCTGCGTAGATTACAGGACACTGAACAATGAGACAATACTTGATAAGTTTCCTATCCCTGTGATTGTGATTGATGAACTCTTAGATGAGCTATATGGAGTAACGGTCTTCTCCAAGATCAACTTGAAGTCAGGATATCAGTAGATCGGGATGCAAGCTGCAGATGTGCCCACGACAATTTTCAGGACACATGAGGGTCACTACGAGTTCTTAGTCATGTCTTTCGGCTTGACTAATTTTCAGCCACATTTCAAGCCCTCATGAACAATGTCTTACATCCTTACTTGAGAAGATCCGTCTTGGTGTTCTTTGACGACAATCTGATGTATAGCTGATCCATTGGGGAGCATGTGTGGCACTTAGAGATAGTCTTATAGGAGCTGCATGACCACCAGATGTATGCCAACAATAAGAATTGTCTCTTTGTGCAGTTGATGGTGGAATGTCTGGGACACGTGGTCTCTGCAGGAGTGACAGCAGACAAATCGAAGATTTCGGCTATGTTGGGCTGGCCACAACCGACCAACTTACGGGATTTGCGAGGCTTCTTGGGGCAAATGGCGTATTACATGAAGTTTGTCAGGAGATACAGTACAATTGCCTAGCCACTTACAGAGCAGCTCAAGAAGAAGAGTTTCCAGTTGGGAAAGGATGCTAATCGAGCCTTTGAGGCCCTAAAATGAGCAATGTCTAGTGTGCCAGTCCTCGCTCTACCTGATTTTAGAAGACCATTTATGATGGAGACAATGACTCTGACCATGGGTTAGGTGTTGTGTTAATGCAGGACCAGAGGCTGGTAGCTTACTTCAGTCAGATTTTGATGGCCCGGGCCTAACTCAAATTTGTGTATGAGTGTGAGTTGATGGCCATCGTGTTGGCAGTGCAGAAGTATCAACCCTACTTGCTTGGCAAGAGGATTATTGTGCGCACAGATCAGCGGAGACTAAAATATTTATTAGAGCAGTGCATGGTGAAAGAAGCTCGTCAAAGGTGGTAATCCAAATTCCTGATATATGCCTTCGAGATCCAGTACAGGTCGGGACTGGAGAACAAGACTACAGACGCTCTGTCACGTCGAGGTGGGAGGCACAATTGACGGCTTTATCTGTACCAATTATGCTTGATTGGGAGCCTTTAGTGCGCGAGATTGAGACGAATGAGCTATCGAAGATACAGACTACTTTGCTAGAAGGATCGATGGAGTATAATGCCTATTCTTTGGAGGGGCGGAGGCTGTTGTATCAGGGACGGCTGGTGTTGTCTAGGACTTCCACGCATATTTTGTCTCTCTTTTAGGAGTTTCACGACAATGCTATTGGAGGACATTCTAAGGTACAGCAGACCTATAAATGGATGGCTAGAGGGCTGTACTTGATGGGGATGAAACGAGATGTAGCCCAGATGGTGGATAATTGTGACGTTTGCACGCGTTACAAATACTTGGCAATGACTCTAACAGGATTACTACAGCCACTTTCTTTGCCTAACAAGGTTTGAATGAGATTACCGTGAATTTTATTGAAGAGCTACCAAGATCAGAGGATTTTTATACTTGTTGTAGTTGATCGCCTCAATAAGTATACTCATTTTGTGGCTCTTCAACATCCTAATACTGCCTTACAGTTGCGACGGCTTTTACGAGAAAGATAATATGATTGCATGGCTTTCCTGAGTCCATAATTTATGACCGGAATCGAGTGTTCTTGAGCCACTTCTGGTGAGAGCTTTTCAGGATGCAGGGGATTGTCCTTAAGAGGAGCACGATCTATCATTCACAGACTGATGGCCAGACAGATGTCGTCAACAGGAGCATCGAGATATATCTACAATGTTTTGTATCAGAGGTGAACATGCAGTGGGCGAAGTGGTTGGCGTGTGTGGAATATTGGTACAACACGTCCTATCATACTTGTGCACAGACCACGTCCTTCGGGATTTTGTAGGACCGTAATTCTCCACATCTGATACATTATGGCCACAGCTCGATGCCTGTGTCACAGGTCGAGCAATACTTAGAGGAGAGAGACCGAGTCTTTGAGGAGCTGAAAAGAAACTTGGCTTGAGCGCAACAGATAATGAAGAACACGGCGAATGAGTATCAAAGGAAAGTCCAATTTGCAGTGGGAGACATGGTTTATTTGAAGCTGAGGCCACACCACTAGAGATCTTTCGCCCACGTGCATAATGAGAAGGTTGCAGCCCGATACTTTGGGCCATACACGGTAGATGCCAAGATTGGAGAAGTTTCTTACAAGTTGAAGATACCACCGTCATCCACCATACATAGTCGTCCATGTATCACAGTTGCATCAAGCCATTGGAGATCACACATATTCATCTATGCTACCACCTAATCTGTTTGAGGATATGGATGTGATCCTGGAGCAGCTGGAGGCAAAGAGTGTCCGTCAAGGGGTTGCAAGGGCCAAAGAGGTATTGATCTGCTGGAAGGGACTCCCAGATTATGATGTCACGTGGGAGCATTTTGAACTGTGAAAGCAACAGTTTACAAATTTCCACCTTGAGAACAAGGTGGCTCTTTTGAGAGAAGTGATGATGTAATCGTGACGTACCAAAGGAGACAAACGAGACTCGTGGGCAGTGCAGCAAAGTAAAGAGCTGAATCAGGGGTGTTTTCGTAATTTTGGCCTTTATGGACAATTTTGTAATTTCTGAAAATTATGGATAGAAACAGTGTTTTATTAGGTGATGGTTACGGTTAGAGGATCAACGCTGAGTATTATGAAAGAAATCTCTTACGAATTGATTAGAACTCTAGTCCTTAAAGCTTTAAGCTTTGATCTCGAATCTAAAGATAGGAAAGCGGCATCCTCTCAAAAGAAGTCCATTATCTTGTTACCTATATTTCAAATCCAATAAAAATCTCATCTTTTTCCAAATATTCTAAAAACCCAATATTTACCTTTATTTCTCTTGCGGATCACATCACTTTGCTTGTTGATTCAACGATTCTTGGAAATTCGACAGGTGATTGTCAACTTGATAAGTATATTAAGGGTGCGTAGGAACCTAACATTTGGTATTAGACCCCAATAAGTGGTATCAAAATAATGTTCTTGAATCAAGATCAAGATAATGACAACTGGTTCTTCAACAAGTACTGCAACCGGAGGAGCAATTGGTTCGAATTCATATATAGATGGTTTATAAGCGACGGAAAAGGCAATATAAAATTAAAAAGTTTCATGGTAAGGAAAATTTCAAGTTATGATAGTACAATATGAAAGCAATCTTAAAAAGGATTATTTACATAGTGCAGTATATGACATAAATTTGTTACCTGTGGATATTTCGAATAGGAAGAAGATGGAGATGGAGGATTAGGCTATGATAACTATCCAGCTTAGCCTATCGGACGAGGTGATTTATCAAATGTCCAAGGAGATTACGATCAAGTGAGTATAGGAGAAGCAGGAGAAGTTGTATCTTAAAAATCACTCACTAACAGGCAGATCTTAAAAAAACTTTCATTTACTTTCAAGATGCGAGATGGTATCTTATTTAAAGATCATCTGAATACCTTCAACGGTATAGTGATGAAGATAGGGGTCATTGGATTAACTGTATATGCAGAGCATGAGGTGATGATTCTACTCATATCATTGCCAGAGCGATATACAACGTTCGATAATACCATAGTTTACAGTCGAGATACTCTTAGTCTTGAGGACATGAAAGCATGGCTCTACAATGAGTTGAGAGATCAGATGGTAGGAGTTACTTTGAGAGGAGTGGATTCAAACAACCAAGGTCTATTTGCTTTAAAATGAAGCAAAGCAAGAGACAATAACATGAGGGATCAATATTGAGTACTAGAAGCGAAGTGTGCTATATTTATAAGAGACTTGGATATTGGAATAGAATCCCCAGAGTGGATGAACAGAGAAAATGAGGAAGTTCCAACATCTTCATTGGTTGCAGTTATGCAGATAGAAAAGTTTAAAAGAGTCGAAACCTACAATGTGCTCATAATATGTTAGATATTGAGAATCATGCATGGATCATGAATTCCAGGATATCATTCTACATGACATCAAATAATGAGTGTTTCTCTCTATCTACGAGAGGAAATTGAATGGGTCGGTTCTTATGTATAACAATGACACATGCAAGGCTTTTAAAGTTGATTCAGTAAGAATCAGGATGTTTGATGGCGTAATACGCATACTCATTAACATGTGGCACGTTCCAAAGCTGAGAAAGTTATTGGTTTCTTTGGGGCATCGAATTCCATGAGTTGCAAGTTAACGATAATGCTGGTGACTTTGAAAATATCAAAAGAATCGATCGTTATGATGAGAGAAGAAAAAAGGCATGGACTTATATTTGCTGAAAGGGATGACTATCATGTGAGACTCCAACATTAGAGTTGAGAGTTCGTAAGGTCAGTGACTTATATCTGCTGAAAGGAATGGCTATCATGGGAGATTCCAGTATTGTAGTTGAGAGTTCGTAAGATATTGATTCGATCAAGGCTGTGACATCTAAGACTTGAATATGTCGCAGAGAAAAGATTGGAAATTTTGAAAACGTGTTTTATCAAAATGATGAACTTCATGGAACTAAAATTTTATGAGGATTGTGTATATGAAAAGCAGAAAATGTTTAGTTTCAACAAGAGAAAGCATGATACAAGATAAATTCTTAAATATGTTCACACCGATATTTGGGATCATATACTAGTGTACTCTCTAGGCGTATCTCATTATTTCATATTGTTTATCAATGCTTTCTCCAAAAAAGTTTAGGTAAACGTGATGAAAGAGAAATCAAGGACAATTGAAAAGTTCAAAGCATGGAAGACCTTGTGAAGAGTCAAACAAAAAAGAAACCGAAGGTGCTCAGATCCGAAAATGGTGACGAGTTTACCTCGGTTAAGTTAAAGGAATTCTATAAGAACAGGGATTTAAAAGGCATTTCACTATACCAGGAGATCCGCATTCAAATACAGTTGCAAAAAGATGAACAGAATGTGCTTAAGATTTACATCAGAATTGTCTAAGGGATCTTGGGTCAAAGCTATATCGATTGCAACTTACTTGATAAATAATTCCATCGTCAGCTATCGATGAGAAAATACTAAAAGATGCATGGATATGTAAATCAGTGGAGCTAGATGTTTAAGTGTCTAGTTTATGTTCACAAGAAAGGTGGCAAGTTCAGCAACAAAGAAAAAACGTTTCATGTTGGGATACATAGATAATATCGGAGTTTACAAAGTTTGGAATTTAGATATAAAGGTCACAGTTAGTCGACGGGTGACGTTTGATGAGTCAACTATGCTAAAAAGACTTCAAAAATGCCAAATAGGTGTAAGGAGGTGCCAAACAAGATAGATGTACTTATTCCAAACCGTAGGTTCGACATGAAGTTGGCAAATGATTGGAGGTTAAAGGGGAGAGTCCACATGACTCTATCACTACAGATAACGATAGTGATGGTGGCATTGAGCGTTCTAATCGAGGTGGAGATCTTAAAACTAATTTGAATGTTTCGATTGCTAGCAAAATGGGACAGCACACCGTAAAGATCATAGCCTCCTGCTAAGAGGACAACGTGAATTTGACATATGCATTACATGTGCATAAAGATCCTACAGATAATAAGGATGTGGTGGATGCATTAAGTTTAGACACAAACTCAAAAGGGATGTGTAGATGTCAACATGATAGCACATCATAAGGAAATTAATAAGAAGAATCCGACAGTAGATAGGTCGACGATGAAATTTGAGCACGGCTCAAACTTGTTATCCTTGAATACGTTAAGTTTATGGATTCAGAAGATATGATGAATTAGGAGATTCACCTTCACAATAATTTCGTTAGACACACGGTTAGTTGGTGATGCTTACTGCGAAGCTTACTAGCCAAATGCACTGTCCTTACGGTAATGCAGTTTGGCTTTTAAAGGTGAAAGATTTAGAGATTTGGTCTGGCTCAATCTTTGAGGTGTGTTTATATCAAGTTAAACTTGAAATATACGATACAAAGCACCCAAAAAGAACCCCTAGATTAATCTAAGATTTTTTAAGATTTTTTAAATAAAAAATTTGAAAATTTTTGGGATCCCAAAACACCGGTTTTTAAGCCCAAAGTCCCAATCGAATAAACAATATAGCCCGACCTATTAGATTTTACTGAATTTTCGATAGCCCACAACGTCGCACAAAGTGGTTAATAGGTACGCGCCATGTGGGCTACGCGATTGAAGGTTGTCGCATCGCAAGCGAAGTGTGATTCAACCAAGAGTCGACGCATGGCAACACCCCATTCCATCTCGTAACGATCCGATGACGGATGACAAAGCGGGTTTTAAGTGGCAACGATTGCGAGCACTAACAATGTTCGGGATCTGATTTTGAGTCGAATCTGAACATTACATTGGGTTTTAGATTCTATTTGAAGACTATTTAATGATGTTTCGATTAAGATTTTCTCAATGTGCGAAAGCAGATCTCTAAAGGCTATTTTTGCGGATCATGTGGCATCTATAGAGGATACAAAAAGAAATGTTTGAGGATTGTTTGAGAGCCAAAGTTAGCTTTCTCCTTTAAGTTTTTTCTCCAAATTCATATTGGGCTTGGTTTTTCCTCGAACCGAGTGTTGTACTTTGTAATACAAGATTATTGAAATATTAGTGATCTCACAAACTAAACGTACGCCAAAAATTGGGTAAGCTCAGTATAAATCTTGATGTTATGTGTGTGCTTCTCTTTTATTTTACGTCTATTGATCGCGCCCCGGGAGTGCGCACACGCAACCGGGGCGAACGACTCGTAGTCTTACCGCAAGCGCACGGTGTAGCGGCGAGCGGGTATCGAACACGAGGAGGGCAAATGACAGTGTCTTCTTCGATTCACCTGGCTATAAGAACAGTCGAGAAATATTCGCAATAAAGCGGTCACAGTCGTTCAATTGTATAAAGGAAATATCAAATTAATAAAGACGCCTAGGGATAGGAAATCCCCGCTACAAACCGTATCTCGTCATTGTGATTCGTAGGTTTCACAATTGCTAGACTTGCAATTCAAGTGAACTAGTTGCAACTAAATGTAGAACCAAGCTCACTCTCTCGCGCTATTGCCGGTCCATAGCAAACCTAGGGTTGGGTCCAATCTCTTGCAAACACTAACCTAGGCAAGCTAGCGTGAAGAACAACATCATCGTTCAATCGTATCTCGAGCCCACTCTCGTGCAAACTCGAGCTACGACCTAGGTTGGGATAGTTCCTACCCGTCCAATCTCTTGCAAACGGGTATTGGTATAGAATTGCAATCGAAAACCCTAGTTTCGGTCCAATCTCTTGCAACCCGATTCCAGAGAAATCCAATTGTAACCCAATTCGAATTTCTAGGGCTTCCTATCGAGTTGGGATATGAGTGGGACGAAGCATCTTCATCCGGGCCATGACATCTATCGAGAGTGAAGTGGGGCCCGAGGCTCGTCGAAGGTCAGCAGGTAGGTCCACGCCGGTCATCAAGGCTAGCAGAGTAATCAGACCGCCGCAGCAAATAGGTAAGCGAGCACCCACCGAAATAATGATGCGGTCTAAAAACCAGCTAGCAATATCAATCTCAACGGCGGGGACCAGGTCGTCGCTACCCCTATCCAGAACTCTGGGGCGAGTCATCGCGTAGAGCATGTAGAGCTCAGGCATAGACATTGTCCCAGGCTCGTACCTCGCCAAGAAAGTGGTCGCCATGAGGCGCTGGGCTATGCAGAGGCAGGGGTGCAGGATGGCTGAGGCATTGGCCCTACTAGGGTCAAAGCCATGGTGGGAGCCCGTGATCCGTGTCCAGAATATGGAAGTGTCGAACGAAGGTGGTGGGATGTGAGTGTGTGCGTAGGCTCGGTCGGGGACAGGGACATCGGGCCACTGGAAGAACGCACGAAGCATGGCGAGAGTGACCTCACACTCTCGATCCATCAGGCGGAATGTGCATCCTCAGGGGTCCGAGCTATCGAGCTAAGAACCTCAAGTGTCGGACGGACGTAGGTGTCCGCCGACACAGACAAGAAGTCGCGCCAACCCACGTTGTCGTACAACGTGAGCATCCCCTCTAGTACCCATAGACGATCAAGGTCTGCTAAATGTGCGAACCTAGAGGGCACTATCGAGCGCTGGGCGAAACGCTCAAATCGGAGGAGCTGTGCGTCGTCTCTGAACGTGATCCCCAACGGCCCGACGGCGGGAGCCGGTGGTGGCTGTGCGTGGATGGGATCGACGGGAAGTGGCTGTGTGGGTGGTGGTGGCTGTGGCGGGCTAGGTGGAGGGGAGTCCTCCCTAGCGTGAGAGGGACCGGAATCATCGGTCCTCTTCCGCTTGGAAGAGGCTCCCCGCGTGCGTGGCCTAGTGCGGGGCGGCATGTATGCCGTGAGTGCTCACCCAACAAGAATATAACGCGGCGTGCTCAATAAAAGGAACGAGTGTACCTGAACACGCCGCGAGAGCAAATCAGCAAGTGCGTGCGAAGAGCGCCGCCTCCGCGAAGCTAAAAGTGCGTCCTGAAGCTCCACAAAGCTCCCGACACTGACAGAAGTGGCGACAGAAGTGCAAATCAAACGACGATATCAGCGGATAATATTCGAAATACATGGGGGAGATGGGGTATAATAGATAGATAAAGAAGTTAATTTGGGTTAGGGGCTCAATGGGCGTACGGATAGTCAAAAATGGGAGAAAATGGAGCTAAGGGGTAAAATTGGGGTTGCAGGCGGTCGGCCGGCGGCGAGGGTACTCGCCGGAGGTCAGGGCGTCGACGGGAGGTGCTCACCGGCGGCGGTCGGTCGAGCGGGGCCCGCGGCGAGGAGATTCAGGCGAGGGGGTGCGGTCGCGGGCGAGGGGAGACGAACAAGCGAGGCTCGGGCGAAAATTTGGGAATTAGGCGTTTCGAAAATCGCGCCGAGCCCGCAACGATATATATATATGGACAGTTACGACTCGGCCGAGTGACTATGTTACTCGGCCGAGTGACGTAACGTAAAAAAATTTAAATTTCTCCCCGCCACTTACGACTCGGCCGAGTGGCTTTTGTTCACTCGGCCGAAGGGAGAAAACTCCTTCGGCCGAGTGGCACAAGCTACTCGGTAATTCTCGCCCTAGGAGGGTATCCGTTTCCCTCGGCCGAGTGACTAAACGTACTCGACCGAGTGGCAGTTAATACGAAATGCACAAAAAAGACAGAGAGTTGGTTCCGCAGACTTCCCTGGTTGGTGCCCCACTCGGCCGAATGGGGTCCTTTGCTCGGCCGAGTCGCATATGATACTCGGCCGAGTGGCATGCTGTTTTCTGCTTCGGGGCTCCGTTTTCGCTCTACTCTCTGTTTTTCTTCCTCCAGTTGGTTTCTTCTCCTCCCAAGGCCTGAGCGCATTCCTGGAGCGCTCTTCCTTGCCTCTATCTTCCTCCATATGAGAGATCTCCTTTTCTCCTCTCCTGTCATAGAAATTAAGACCCGTTGTCACTATTTTTATAGGCAAAAAGACTCTAAAAACTAACAAAAGTCTAAACCAAAAATGAAAATCAAATAAAAATAATGCAAAAACCGTCGGGTTGCCTCCCGACAAGCGCTCGTTTAAGGTCTTGAGATCGACCCCTTTGGATTTTCAATTAAAGCGTAATGTTGGGTGCATATGAGATGCACCCGTCGAACTTGCCGGGAAGGCCGCTCGGATTTGGATCGTGGTGGTGTGTGGCCTTCCTCAGCCCCCCTTCATCATGAGCAATGTTGGGGGATGGCTCCCCCAAGCTTGAGCTTGTTCCGGTCCTTGGCTTCGCCGGTGACACCGATCTTCGAGTCGGTGGAGCTTTCTTCGGATTCTTCAATGTCGAGAGCTTGCAAAGCTCCCGTATTCTCGCGACATCAGCGTCGCCATCATCGTTCGTCGTGGAGCTATTGGGAGAGTCCTCAGTCTTCTCTTCTTCGACCAAATCTTGGCCTTCTTCCAAGCCATCATTGTGGAGTGCACCGATGGAGTAGGGGATAGCCTCTTCTATAACCTCATCAAGGAGGTATGAAAGATCATCCGGCCGTCCCTTGAGCAGATATATTCTATTTACTTCACCCGTAGGGACTCCTTCGGAATAGCGCTTGAGCCGTTGTCCATTCACCTTGAATGTGGCTCCATCTTTTCCTTCTAACTCAAAGGCTCCTCCCGGTTGATGCGCTTGATGGTGAATGGTCCGGACCACCGTGATCTCAGCTTTCCGGGAAATAGTCGGAGTCGGGAATTAAATAGCAAGACTCTGTCTCAACCTTGAAGTCCGTGACAGTTTTGCGCGCGTCGTGGAGAATTTTGGTCCTTTCTTTGTAAATCCTTGAGCTCTCATAGGCATCTCTTCTAATTTCGTCAAGCTCATTGATGTCCAAGAGTCGCCTCACCGTCGCACTCTTATAGTCATAATTGAGGGTCTTGATGGCCCAATACGCGCGGTGCTCTAACTCTACGGTAGGTGACAAGCTTTCCCATAAACAAGTCGGAACGGTGTGGTGCCAATAGGAGTGCGAAAGGCCGTGCGATATGCCCATAGAGCATCGTTTAACTTCATGGACCAATCCTTTCTAGATCGATCTACGGTCTTTTCAAGAATTTGCTTGATTTCTCTATTCGAAACCTCCACTTGGCCGCTCGTCTGAGGGTGATATGCCATGCCGATTCTATGGTTTACCACATACTTTTTCAACATGGCTTCAAACTTGTTTTCTATGAAGTGGCTTCCCCCGTCGCTTATCAAGGTACGAGGCACCCGAAAGCGCGGGAAAATATTCGGTTTGAAAAACTTGGAAACAACCCTTGCATCATTGGTAGGGGTGGCGATGGCTTCTACCCATTTAGATACGTAGTCCACGGCCAATAAGATGTACTTGTTATCTTTGCTTGACGGAAATGGTCCCATGAAGTCCACTCCCCAACAATCAAATAGCTCAATTTCCAGAATGGGCTTCATTGGCATCTCGTTCCGTTTGGAAATATTCCCAGTCCGTTGGCATCTATCACACCCCTTGACGAAGTCGTGGGTGTCTCTGAACATGTTTGGCCAAAAGAATACACTCTGCAATATTTTAGCGGTAGTCTTAGAAGCGGCGTGATGTCCCCCGCATGGCATACTATGGCAATGCAAGATGATGGAGGTGGTCTCCTCCTTAGAAATACATCTCCGAATTACCCCCATCTTTGCATATCTTAAAGAGGTACGGATCCTCCCTGAAATTACTCCGGACTTCGTGCATAAATCTCCTCTTTTGTTGCGTGGGCATCCCGCATGGCTTAATCCCACAAGCCAAGTAACTGACAAAGTCCGCATACCAAGGAACTTCCCGGGGCCTTACGGCGTATAGCCTCTCATCAACAAAGGTGTCATCGATGGGCAAGCTCTCGTCCTCCTTGTCACGAATAAGCCTAGACAAATGATCCGCCACAACGTTGTCCGTACCCTTCTTATCTCTGATTTCCAAATCAAACTCTTGCAATAGAAGTATCCACATAATCAACCTAGGTTTGGCCTCTTTCTTGTTTAGAAGATACTTCAATGCCGCATGGTCGGTGTGGACAATTACCTTGGATCCAAGGAGATAGGAGCGGAACTTTTCAATGGAATAAACGACCGCTAGAAGCTCTTTCTCAGTAGTTGTATAATTTTTCTGCGCGTCATCCAACGTTTTGCTTGCATAGAATATTGCATGTAGCTTCCTGTCTTTCCTTTGTCCTAATACCGCTCCAATGGCTTGGTCACTTGCATCACACATGAGCTCAAAGGGAAGGCTCCAATTCGGTGGTGGTATGATGGGTGCAGAAATTAGTGCTTCCTTCAATGTATTGAACGTTTGCAAGCATTCACCTGAAAAAACAAACTAGGCATCTTTAGCAAGCAAGGAGGTAAGGGGTCGGGCAATCAAGGCGAAATCTTTGATAAAGCGACGGTAAAACCCCGCATGACCAAGAAAGCCCCTAATGCCCTTAACATTAATAGGAGGAGGGAGTTTCTCGATTACCTCAATCTTCGCATTATCAATCTCAATCCCTCTTGAGGAGACAAGGTGCCCAAGCACTATCCCTTCGGTGACCATGAAGTGACATTTCTCCCAATTAAGAGTAAGATTATTTTGTTGACATCTTTTAAGAACTTTGGTAAGATTAGCCAAACAAGAATCAAACTCACTTCCATAAACTGAGAAATCATCCACGAAAACTTCCATAATATTTTCAATGTAGTCGGAAAAGATGGAGGTCATGCACCTCTGAAAGGTGGCGGGTGCATTACAAAGACCAAAGGGCATTCTACGGTAGACGTAAGTGCCATAGGGACAAGTAAAAGTAGTCTTTTCTTGGTCATCTTCATGCAAAGGGATTTGGAAAAACCCTGAATACACATCCAAGTAGCAAAAGTATTTATGTTTAGCAAGCCGTTCAAGTATTTGATCTATGAAGGGTAATTGGTAATGGTCTTTTCGGGTGGCTTTATTTAGTTTTCTATAATCAATGCACATTCGCCATCCCGTGACAGTGCGTGTAGAAATGGGCTCTCCTTTATCGTTTTTTATAACGGTCATCCCCCCTTTCTTGGGGACGATGTGAACGGGGCTAACCCATCTACTGTCAGATATAGGGTAGATAATTCCGGCCTCAAGCAATTTTAGGATTTCCTTTTTGACCACCTCCTTCATGTTGGGGTTCAACCGCCTTTGAGGCTCTATGGAGGTGGCGACAGTGTTTTCCAAATGGATTCTATGCGTGCAAAGCCTAGGGCTTATTCCCTTAAGATCAGAGATAGTGTAGCCAAGGACATCCTTGTGACTCCTAAGAACATCTAGGAGTCTCTCAAGTTGATCATGAGTGAGGTTGGAGTTAACTATCACCGGGAAGGTCAATTTATTACCCAAGAAAGCATACCTTAGATTCGGTGGTAATTGTTTAAGCTCTACCTCAAGAGGTGTCGTATCATCTGCTTCATCAGCTTGTGTAAGTTTGGCCTCTCCTTCAACATCTGAGTTTAGCTCATGTTCGGGTGGTGCACTCTCGAGTGGAGGTTCAGATTCGCTTCTTGGCGAGGACGGTGCATCTGAATAGATACTGCACAATTCCGCGTGGGCATCGATAGGACCTCCACTTTGCTCCGGTTCATTCTTGAGACCAAGAGATATGTCAGTTAATCCATAAATGCAGGAGTGGGGGTCATAGAGTGCACTTCCCTGAATATTGGTATGTCCAGTGGATTCCTCGTGGATGTAGCACTTCTCGATGCATTTTCTGTTGTCTTCGAAATATAGCTTGTCGTCTCTCACGTCAACTCTGATGTCGCCCCCAATTGTCCCATCCGGGGAGATTTGATCCATCACGAAGCATGCAAATAATTGTTCGACGGGGTCCTCGATGTTAATAGCAAAAGCTCCGGTAGCGTGGACCTCATCAACAAGTTCCTTAAGGAGCTCCGCAAAGGATAAATCATCTCACTGGCCAGACTCAGTCATTGGCATTGCATCCCCCATGTTACCTGTTAAGATCTTGTGGAAAATTTTGGGAGAGTGCAAATTGGGCTGTAAACAGAGTTAGAAAAGAATGAAGAAATAAATAAATAAAGAAATTGAAAAATAACCGGGTGATCGAAATCAAACTCCGTCAAAAACCGTCCCCAGCAACGGTGCCAAAAAACTTGATCACGCCCCGGGAGTGCGCACACGCAACCGGGGCGAACGACTCATAGTCTTACCGCAAGCGCACGGTGTAGCGACGAGCGGGTATCGAACAGGAGGAGGGCAAATGACAGTGTCTTCTTCGATTCACCTAGCTATAAGAACAGTCGAGAAATATTCGCAATAAAGCGGTCACAGTCGTTCAATTGTATAAAGGAAATATCAAATTAATAAAGACGCCTAGGGATAGGAAATCACCGCTACAAACCGTATCTCGTCATTATGATTCATAGGTTTCATAATTGCTAGACTTGCAATTCAGGTGAACTAGTTGCAACTAAATGTAGAACCAAGCTCACGCTCTCGCGCTATTGCCGGTCTATAGCAAACCTAGGGTTGGGTCCAATCTCTTGCAAACCCTAACCTAGGCAAGCTAGCGTGAAGAACAACATCATCGTTCAATCGTATCTCGAGCCCACTCTCGTGCAAACTCGAGCTACGACCTAAGTTGGGATAGTTCCTACCCGTCCAATCTCTTGCAAACGGGTATTGGTATAGAATTGCAATCGAAAACCCTAGTTTCGGTCCAATCTCTTGCAACCCGATTCCAGAGAAATCCAATTGTAACCCAATTCGAATTTCTAGGGCTTCCTATCGAGTTGGGATCCAATCTCTTGCAAATCCCAATCGGTATGAATCCCTAACTATCGTATTTAATCAATCCCGAACTAACCCTAATTAATTCTAGCAATAATTTCACCCGTTCATCACAAATTAGAAATAGGGTTCGTAGGGTTCATCCATACGCCCTAAGACGATAAAACTACTCACAATTCATTATGCAATTCATTAGAAATTCGATAGAAATATTAATAGAAATCATTGCAATAGACAATATATCAATAAAAATGAAGTTTTTGATAGAGAGAGACAAACCAATGAAGATTCAATAGTATCCAACAAAATAACACTTTTGTCTCCATCCAAAAAGCTCAATCTAATCTCCTAAAAAGTAATCTAAAAAGGCTGCAAAAAGTTCTGAAAAAGCTCTCTAAACTAGGTTACAAACTGGGGTTAACGACCCCCCAAAATCGCCCAAAAAAACTGTGACAAAATTGCCCCTGCGCAGCCTGAAAATCGCAATTTACGCTACAGGCAGCGCGGCTCACTCGGCCGAGTGACAAATGTCATTCGGCCGAGTGACAAACCTTGACGGATTCCAGTAACTTCAGACTTTTGGGGGTAGGCTCCTCGGGAGTCACTCGGCCGAGTGACTTTCTTCAATTCGGCCGATGCGTTTTCTTCACTTGGCCGAGTCGGAACTCGGGACTGTACTAACAGATTACAGTAAGTTGGGACTTTTGGGTTGCCGTCATCTTGATGCCACTCGAGCGAGCGGTGTCTCTGTGGTTCGGCCGAGTGGGCTGGCGATGGTCGGCCGAGTGCACGCTGATACTCAGTCTGTTGCGTGTCCGAACCGGCCGGCCGAGCGGGCTTTCGATGGTCGGCCGAGTGACTCCTTCACTCGGCCGAGTGACATGCTGAAAATGCTCAATCTTCGTATTTTTGCTCCCTCGTCGCTCCTACGACGTTCTTTCTTCTTCCACTCCTCTCCAATCGCAGAATTCCCCTCAAAAGAGTCGCGGGTGACACTCCGGAGTGGGTGCATCTCAGAATCGCTCCAAATCGCTCCGAATCTCCTAAAATTCGACAAAAACAAGAAATCGTGAAAAGCATTGCAATATTGTCAAATAATCGTGAAAAACGCGATACGAGCGATCAAAATGGCATGCAAACATGCAGAAAAAAGGTGTAAAATATGGAGGGATCATCTATTGTCTTTATATTAATTGTGATGTGGGTATTGTAAAGAAATTCATTAGCATTGCTTGTTGATCCAATAATTTTTGAAAATTCCACATGTGATTATCTACTTGACAAGGATATCAAGTGGGCATAGGAGCCTAGCAGTTGATATTAGACCTCAATAAGAATAAGTGGGATGTGATGGGTGCAAGAGGATGGAACAGTCAAGTGAAGGATACTAAGTGTGTTTTTGGTTTGTTCTTTGAAGGAAGGCAGAAGGAGAAGGAAGTGCTTAGAACTTACAAATATTTCATCTTTATTATGAATTTAATGGTGTGAGGTAACTACTCTTGATTTGAAAAAATGAAAAAATGAAAGGATATGGTTGTTGTTTATGAATCATGGTGGTGGATTTTAAGCTATAAGGAAATGTGAGCATAAAGCTTTCATCTCATCTGTGAATTTGATATTGGATTATTAGACCTCATAATATCACATGGTTATAATCATTTAACATTTAGGATCCATAATATGTCTTTAGATTTTGCAAGAGATTAAAGTGGGTTCCAAAGTGAAATCTAAAGAAAATAGCAAAAATTCATTGAAGAAGATGACTTGAAGGGTAATTTGGTCATGTTTACCCCCATTAAAAATGGCTTTCTGGTCTAAATTAGGAAGGTGTTTTTCATCCCAACTTATCAAACTTGAGGTGGGATTTGGAAATATAAAGATTTCTAGGATAGATATGAAATTAAGAAAGATGTTAGGTGTCAATAGGGTTTTAAAAAAACTTCTTGCTATTGTCACACATGAACTAAATTGCTGGGCATGTTATACCAACAGAAACGATTACATACCGCAACAATTAAATTTAAAAAAAAAATACTACTGTCACACATGAACTAAATTGCTGGGCATGTTATACCAACATAAAAGATTACATACCACAACATTTAAATTTAAAAAAATCACCTTTGGTAGCCCTCCAATGCCAAGTGCA
This sequence comes from Scilla litardierei, assembly GCA_030789695.1. Taxonomy (NCBI): domain Eukaryota; kingdom Viridiplantae; phylum Streptophyta; class Magnoliopsida; order Asparagales; family Asparagaceae; genus Scilla; species Scilla litardierei. Next base: position 119,509,179 of record CM061140.1, read on the forward strand.
AGATCAAGCTTCACAGAACCTGTTGAGATAACTGGTATACATCGCATACGAAAAAATCGATGCAAAGATAAGCGAGATTCTCTATCAAAGTCACTTGCAAGCTGTGAGAGAGCAAGACGAAGCGTTTCCTCTTTTTTTAATACCTTCTCATCCTCATAAAGTTGATCCCTTTCATATTCCAGTAATGTTTCAGCTGAATGACAGATAATTCATTACAAAGCATAAAAATATGGATTTCTTCACAAACAGGCAAAAAGTATGAATAATTTAAATTGATGCTAAGACATTTAAAATGATACGCATGTGCAAAATAAAAACAATATACATGAAAAACAACACATCATGAGGAACATATTCATATCTGACTTATATCTTTGTGTGTATTCTATTAGATTGATTGACCAGTCATAGCTTAATGATTTATATTAGAGAAAGCTAATTGCTTATTTTACAATTTATGCAGAGGAAACAGATTGCAGAACTGAACGATAGATATCGCTTCCTTTTTTTTTAATTAGAAATGCACCACTCTCAATCTGAATTGGTCTCACACACCAACGTAAAAATGATTAAACAATTTAAATAGTAGAAAGTAGAAACTGTTACATCCACAATATAACCACGATGAACAAATAGAAAAAAATTAGTTGTATGTACATATGCAAGTGATTGGTAGTTTGATAAATAAATAAATAAATACTTGATGTTTCTCCTTTCAGAAATTTGTACCAACAGGTCTTGCAACTTTATGGATGCCTAGGGCATCAGAAGACTATCTGGTCTCATTTTTTTGACAAAGTTATCACATTGAATGCACAATATAGCTGACAATAACACAGATTTTGTACATAGATTACGTGTGATTGTTTTCAGATAATTGTTTTGTGCATCCGCTTAATTGGTTCATCAGCACAATAGGGGTGCATGGCAGCTACAATTGGGTCCTGCAGTGATGAGAACACTTGGAGATAGAATGTAAAGACCAGAGAGAGGATGTATATCTCTTATGTCTATTATGTTTTTTTAGCACTGGCAACAATATTTTAAGTCTTGGATAACTTCTTGAACAATATTATGATATTCATCTCAAAAATCATGGTCTTACAATCAAGAACAAAAATAAAGATATTGCAAATGTAGTCATGTCTCGAAATAGATTGTTGTGAAGTGTTTAAGTCCATCATAAAGGATAAATACTAGCCATCGTATTTACGTTTAGAGCATCTAACATTCAGGGATCTGAATCTAATTGCAGGGCGAAGATGGTGAAAAGTCAATCGCAAATCACACATCCAAATCAATTGACTGGATGTTGCATAAAAGGCATGCAACATCAAAGAAGTTTTGAGTCAAAAAGTCAAGAAGAGCAACGAAGCCAATGAAGTCTCTCCATACATACAACACAAGATCAGTTTAAGTTGTTTCATTTAAGGAAACAAGTATTTCTGATATTTATTATGATTATCTTAGGATAAATAGGATCTACATCTTAAAGCAAAAGATAGAATTTAGATAAATTTAAAAAATTCAATAAGATTGTGGAGTAACAGAGCGGCTCCTACATCAAGCTGCTTCAATCAAACTGACATGAAGAGTACAATATCAAGGCATTCATTAACTGCAATAGGAAGAATGAGATCGTGCCTACATACCGTAGCAAAATGGCATAGCAAGATGAAAGAATCGTACCCTTCTTGACATGGCCAAAAGCATACTCAAGAGCAAGAACGTTATAAGAAATATCTGAGCTGAATCTATAGATTGTACAATATATCTACTCAATCGCTGCCCAACAAAGATGTGCTTAAGCCACCACTAAAACTATGGAGTGATTTCAAGCAATGTGTCTGCCACCTAAAGGTTTTCCGGAGCATCGCATATGCACATATCCTAGAGCATAAAAGAAATCAGCTGAATGATCAAGGTGAGAAGTGTATATTCATCAACTATTAAAAGAGAACAAAGGCAAGCAAACTGTATATTTCATTCACCAGGAAGATTATATCCAAAAATGTGGAGTTTGATGAAGATTATTAGATCGTCACTTTTCCAAGATATAAGAGAAGTGTGAGTAAAGAAATGAAAAAAGAGCATCAAAAGAATATTCGTTCGAAAACAAAAATGACAAATTTAAGGAGGTAGAAGGTCAATCATAGGTCAATCAAAAGGATATTCGTTCGAATACAAAGATGATCAAAATCTACCAATCAACATCAACACCTTCTCCTAAATCAAATGAAGGTAATATTTAAATGGATCGCCAAGAAAGATAAGAAATCTCATAGATATATATATGATGATAAAGAACCTATCGAGTATCATTCTTCCTTGCAAAATATAATCCAAATATTTTTAAACAATATGCACAAAAAATAGAAAATCCACGATAGATCAAGGCAATCCACATGAACGATGCATGTGAGTTTACAACTCCACCAAAAGATCACAAACACATTGGAGTCAATTAAGTGTACAAGAAGAAGACTAATCAAGATGGAAAGATCAAGATGCACAAGGCAATGCTAGTTGCAAAAGGTTACCGTCAACAAAAAAGTTAGCTATGAACAAGTCTTTGCGCCAGTTGCAAGGATTGACACCATCTGACTCATCACTTGCACTAGTGACATATAACCGAGATTTATTTGATGAATGTGAGGTTTGCATTTTTTGAATGGATATATTGAAGAAGCATACATATGGCCATGGTTTGAGGTATCGGCCGAAACCCTAGGGTTTCGGCCGTTTCGGATCGGTCTCGGAGGGGACCGATCCGAAACCCCCCTCTTTTCTCGGTATCGGCCGAAACCGGTCGGTTTCGGCTGGTACCCCGGCCGAAACCGGCCGGTTTCGGCCGATACCGACGAGCCACAACAAAACAAAAGAAGAAGACCAGTAAAAAAGAAGAATAAAAACAAAAGAAGAAGAAGAAGAACAGTAAAAAAAGAAGAATAAAAACAAAAGAAGAAGAAGAAGAACAGTAAAAAAAAGAAGAATAAAAACAAAAGAAGAAGAAGAAGAACAGTAAAAAAAAGAAGAATAAAAACAAAAGAAGAAGAAGAAGTAAAAAAGAAGAATAAAAGGAATAGGAAAAGGAATAGGAAGAAGAGAGAATGACTTACCTGAGAGCTCGCCCGTCGCCGCCTCCCGCCTCCCGTCGTCGCCTCCTGTTCGTCGCCCTCCCGCCTCCCGCTTGTCACCCCTTCGAGATCACCTCTGAAACATTTGGGGGAGAGAAAGAGCAAAGAAATAGATAGAAATAAATGAGGGGTGATTGCTGCAGAAATTGGGGGATTGCAAAAGATATATTCAGGTTGCAAACTTGTAAATAAGTGTTATGTGTGCAAAGTAAAACGGTGGTGCGCAAAGAAACTGTCCATTTATTTTTCTTCTATAATAGCAAACTTGTAAATAAGCTGAATGTGCGCAGAGTAAAATGGTGGTGGGCACAGCAACCTTCTACTTGTTTTTTTAAATAGCAAACTTGTAAATAAGCTGTATGTGCGCAGAGTAAAACGGTGGTGTGCAAAGTAACTTTCCACCTCAAGTATAGGTTTCCACCTCCAGTATAGGTTTCAGTATTTAAAATATAAAAATATATATACACAAATTTATAAATACATATTATTAATACAAATTTGACAAGTATTTGATAGTATATGATTAAGTCTTTAGTTTTTTAAGTGTTTGATATGTTTTAAGTATTAAAACTACCGATACCGAAACTCACTTCCGAAACCGCCGAAACGGACGATACCGATACTGATACCTAAATTTTCGGGAGAGCGATACCGAGACCGATACCGAGACCTCAAACCTTGATATGGCAACAACCAATAGATAACGGAAAAGGACCAAAATGAAAATATGTTCCAGTTAAAGAAGATGTTTTATGGTTGGAAGCAAACACCCAAAGCATGAAACACCAAGATCGACGACTATATCTAAAAGAATGGTTTCAAATCAGTTCATATAATAATCACAAAGAAGAATATATAATAATCACAAAGAAGAATGAAGGAATAACGATCTTATGTCTATATGTTGATGACAGCATCTTCACTGGTAATAATCTGAAGATATTCAAGGAGTTCAAGAAGACTATAGCCGGAGTTTGAGATGATAAACATCGGAGAAATATCTTCCTTTCTCGGTGTGGTGGCGAGGAAAGAATCTTCATCTCTTAAAAATATGATCATCAAATTCTGAAGAAGTTCAACATGAGTAACTACAAGACAGTTACAACTCGAGCTGAAGCTAAAACAACGTTGCAAAAATAGACGTATCAGGAACGTTAATAGATCATACACGTTCCAGAAGCCTTGGTCAGAAATCTAAAATAATTAACTATCATAAGGCACAACATAATGAATGTTTGTAAGGTTAATCTGCTGTTATATGCAAAAACTAAAGTGGAGAATTTCAAAGCGATAGAGAGAATTATAATGCATGTCAAAGTAACATTGATTAAGGTTTATTTTATACATAGACTGAAGATTCAAGTTTGATTAGTTACACAAATATTGAGTATAGTGGTGACTTCCATGAAAGAAAGTGCATTTGGCTATGTGTTTAGCATTGGCTCTGCAACATTTTCCTGATTTTCAAAGAAGCAATCATTTGTTGCACTCTCATATATAAACCCCGAGTACAGAGCAATCTATTGATAACAAATCAACAATTGCACTTGCTAAGAACCCAGTTGCGAATGGAAGAAGCAAGCATATTGAGATGATGTACCATTTCATATGCCAACAAGTAAATGAGAAGAATGTAAAACGTGCATGTTGCAAGACATTGATCAAATTGATATTATCTTTACAAAACCATTTGTTTACGGGTGTTTTCTCACCACAGTTCGTTGACCGTCGGCTGTGTGGTCAACGTGGTCAAGGGGCCGACTTAGGGGTCCCTTGGGATCGCCGAGCACGCTTGTTCTCGGCGTGGGAGGAAGGAGGGTCGGGCGCAGACGGGGAGTCCCCGGGTAGCGTCGATCCTCTGCCTTCGGGGGCTGAGGAGAAGCCTCGGCTCGGTGGGTCGCGCTCGGCCTTGGCTGGGTCGTGCTCGGCCTCGGTCGAATCCGCGTCGAGGGGTAGCCTCGGCGCCTTGCAAGTGGGTTGGTACTTGAGCAGCCGTCCAACTGACGACTGCGATGGGGATAGCCGACCGACGTTGAGGGGTAGCCTCGGCGCCTCGGATATCTTCTTCCTGGACAGATGAGGAAACTCGTCAGGGAGGCCGGACCTAGGTTCCAGCCAAATCCCCTCCGATGCCTAAGTCAGATCAAGGTCTGAAGGGATACTCGGCGGGGGAGATCCGGCTTGTAAGGAAGCCGGAACGTCAACCCAGGCGGCGCGAGTTTGGGGGAGGGAGGAGATGGAATGGCGAATGCCTAGGTCGTTGATGGAGTACCTCTCTGTTGATTACCTAAGTCTCGATCCCTTTCTCCGTCGTCCTGGCCTTCCCCTTATAGGGTCCCTCGTAATTGCCACACGTCCCGCCTCCTCTCACGTCCCCACGATCCGCCTCCGCCTCCTCCCACTCGTGCGTAGTGGAGGGGTGGCCTATTAACGGGTCCGTTAATGGCCATTATGGGATCGCGGATTCCGAGGGGCGGTTAATCTGGCCGAATGGGGGCTAGTCGGGTGCCCCCCAGGGTGGAGTGGCCGGGCCTTCAACCCCGTCCGTAGGCCTTTCCGGGTGGGCCCGTCTTCTCTAGTTGGCATCCCCTTTGAGATTGGGCCGTGGGCCGTTGTAACTCGGGCTGGTCCAAATTAGTCATAACAATTGCCACTATTGCCCGGGCCGTTCGACTTCCGTCGGTTCGGTTCGGGTGATGTAGCTCTTTCATGATCCGATGGGTGCGTCAGTCGAGGCTCCGCCATAAAATGAATGTCATTATTACCGCTCCGTTTGAACTTCCGTTGGTGTGATTTTCGAAGCATCGCCGCCGTCTTAATATCGCCATGTGCTCTCCCTTGGCGGTTCAGATCCAACCATCGTCCTCTATATATACGTTCCAATCCCTCGAGCTTCAACTCTTTCGCGCTCATTCCGTCTTGATCTCCGTTCTGCCAGCTTCTTCCCGACATCTGTCTTCTTCCCAGCTCTTATTAAGGTAATTCTCACACTCTTTAACTCGGGCTATGGCCATGCTTAGAATATGTGATACACGTCCTGGCGGACCGACGCCTGGTCCCGTTCGTGCCCATCCCTCGCGGTTCAAAGCTCCTTCGCCGCCCCCGGGGGTCCCGGATAAAGGGAAAGGAAAACTTTTTCCGGATCCCGTTGGAGACGATGTGGCCTCGTCTTCCGAGCGATTAGGCATCCCTCCATCGATCCTCCGGTCGTCATCTATGGCCCCTTTCTTAGTCACTAGGGAAATACGGGAGAGGTACCTATGTCATCCCTATGACGTCCGGATTCCCTTTGGAGACGAGCGGATCTGTTTCCCGCAGAGTAACGAGGTCGGCGTCTACGTCGAGATGTTCCATCTAGAGCTCCGTTTCCCCCTCCACCCTTTTATCATTCAATTCGCGGATTCCTTGAAAGTCGCCCAAAGCCAGCTGACGCCATCCTCTGTCGCGGTGCTGACCGGGTTCATTATGCTTTGTATCGCTCACGGCCTGGAGCCGTCTCTCCCCCTCCTCTTTCACTTTTACCGGATCCAGACGGTTGGCCTCGGATCTTGGCTGTACCTCCGAGCCCGTACGGGGCGGGTGTGCCTGCTCGGTCTGCCCCCTTGGCCGGGGAACTGGGACTCTAGCTTTGTTTTCGTTGTCTTTCCCCGGGTCTCGGTGATCTTGACAGGTTGGGGGACTTCGCAACAAACCGACAGGGCGGTAACCTTATCCGAGGCCGAGCGGGCCGCGGTCCGCCTCCAGTCGTCACTTTCTCTTGAGGAGAGGTCGGTCTGGCATTTGCTGGACGACCTGCTTCTTAAGTGTACTCTGTGGTCCCCCGGTATGTTGTCTCCCTTCCTTCCGTTTAACCTCTGGCTCACCCTGATTTCGCTTCCTCTCGCAGGGATGGCTGGCCGCGAATTCACCCACGATGTTGACGAGCTTATTCGGCTGGGATCTCGCTGGGGCCGTGGGAGCTCTTTCGGACGTGCGCCTCGCCGCTCTGTAGATGAAGAGTTGCGCCGGTCCGAGCCTCCTTCGGGGAGGATTGAGGCCAAGTCTCCCCCACGGGTCGCATCGGGTCCCCCTGGAGGAGAAGTCACTGGGACCGACCCCCTCCTCGTTGAGGGTTTTGGATCGGCTCCTCGGCCGTCCGCGGGCGGAGTCACAAGCGCTCTCCCCCAGTTACCGCTGGCCCCAACGGGAAGAAGTCGCGGAAGAACGGCGGGCGCGCCGCTTCTCCGGCACCCGCTGTCGCGCCGACGGATCCCGGCAAGGCAATCGTGCCGACCGTCGCGGCCGACCCTGTCGCCCACGCCGTCGTCACTCCCTCGGCAACCCCTTCGGTCTTAGGGGCTGTCTGCGTCCTGTCGAGCGCCTCGGCGGGCCCCGCTGATCCCCCTGGGGACTCGGTGCCCCTTGACATGGCCTTGGCGAATCGGCCGGCGGCGGGCTCCGTCCTTCCAGGGGACCGTTCCCTCTTGGAGTTGTCCCCCGTGGACATATTGTCGGACTCTCTGGTCGGTCATCTCCGACAGGTTCGAATTCCTGTTATTTTCGGATATTTGCCCTGCCCTTCGATCCTCCTTGGTGTAATCCACCTCTCTTTCGTTTGCAGGCCACCGCGATGGCTGTTGAGGCGCAACGCCGGGCGACCCGATTGAGGAACCTCGAGGATTCCCTAAATCGGGAGCGCGCTCGGGCTGGGGAGGCCGACGTAGCCCTTCAAGGTGCCCGCATGGAAGCTCGGCAATAACGACGTCGTACCGACGAGCTCGAGTCTCAAGTACATGATCTCAAAAGAGATCTTGTGGATGTCCATGACTTGAGCCGATAAGTGGAAGAAAAGTTCCGGCGGGAGAGGGAGGATCTCTGGGGCCAACTCGCCGAGCTGCGTCGGCGGCTCCGTTTCGCCGAGGAGGCTGAGAAGGGCGTCGACACGGCCATAAGGCCGAAGATTGTGTCGGTCCTGAGGGAGGTCTTCGGGACTTATGAGGACCTCCTCGCCCCTCGCATAGTGGAGGTTGTCAGGGAGTCATTCCGGCAGTTCGCGGAGCTCGCTCGGGAGCCGATCCCCCTCCACCGGGACACACCGACCCCCGCTGCTCGGAGCAAGGCGAGGCCCCAGATGACGCTATCTCTCGCGCTCCGGACCCCTGAAGTGCCCTTGCACCTTGTCCCCTTTTTTCTTTTCTTAGGTGACAAATTTTGTTGTCAACAACAGTGCTTGAGAGGATGTTGCTGAGTGATATGTAACTCATACCATTAATGAAAACGATTTCTTCTAGTCAGTTCTTCTTGCGCCACTGGTCTCTTTTTCGGGGGTGCTCCCCTTTGGAATAGCCTTCAATGTTCCTAGACCGGACGGGCATCGTCGCCCTCGTCTAGGAGTGTTGTCCCGGGCTGGTCTGGCCTGGGATGTCGTTCTTCCCGCCGATTCTGTCTGTCGGGGTGATCGTCCTCAGCCTGGCGAGCGAGTGGGTCACTCGGTCCATGAGGGAAGTCATCCCTCGGCTTGTGGCCGGCCGTCATGCTCGTTGGCTGGGGGAGTTTCCCCCAGCCTTACGAGCGGGCGGTTTTGCTCGGTCCGCGGGGGTGAGTACCCCTCGGCTTATGACCGGCCGTCGTGCTCGCTGGCTGGGGGGAGTTGCCCCCAGCCTTACGAGCGGGCGATTTTGCTCGGTCCGCGGGGGCGAGTACCCCTCGGCTTATGACCGGCCGTCGTGCTCGTTGGCTGGGGGAGTTGCCCCCAGCCTTACGAGCGGGCGGTTTCGCTCGGTCCGCGGGGACGAGTAACCCTCGGCTTATGACCGGCCGTCGTGCTCCTTGGCTGGGGGAGTTGCCCCGGCCTTGCGAGCGGGCGGTTTCGCTCGGTCTGCGGGGGCGAGTATCCCTTGGCTTATGACCGGCTGTCGTGCTCCTTGGCTGGGGGAGTTGCCCCCGGCCTTGCGAGCGGGCGGTTTTGCTCGGTCCGCGGGGGTGAGTACCCCTCGGCTTATGACCGGCCGTCGTGCTCGCTGGCTAAGGGAGTTGCCCCCAGCCTTACGAGCGGGCGGTTTTGCTCGGTCCGCGGGGGTGAGTACCCCCGGCTTATGACCGACCGTCGTGCTCGCTGGCTAGGGGAGTTGCCCCCAGCCTTATGTGCGGGCGGTTTTGCTCGGTCCGCGGGGGTGAGTACCCCTCGGCTTATGACCGGCCGTCGTGCCCGTCTGCTGGGGGAGTTGCCCCCAGCCTTACGAGCGGACGGTTCGCTCGGTCTGCGTGGGTAAGCACATTTCGGCTTATGACCGGCCGTCGTGCCCTTCTGCTGGGGGAGTTGCCCCCAGCCTTACGAACGGGCGGTTCGCTCGGTCCGCGGGGGTGAGTACCCCTCGGCTTATGACCGGCCGTCGTGTCCGTCTGCTGGGGGAGTTGCCCCCGGCCTTGCGAGCGGACGGTTCGCTTGGTCTGCGCGGGTAAGCACCCCTCGGCTTATGACCGGCCATCGTGCCCGTCTGCTAGGGGAGTTGCCCCATCCTTACGAGCGGGCGGTTCGCTCGGTCCGTGGGGGTGAGTACCCCTCGGCTTATGACCGGTCGTCGTGCCCGTCTGCTGGGAGAGTTGCCCCGGCCTTGCGATCGGGCGGTTCGCTCGGTTTGCGCGTGTAAGCACCCCTCGGCTTATGACTGGCCGTCGTGCCCGTCTGCTGGGGGAGTTGCCCCCAGCCTTACGAGCGGGCGGTCCGCTTCGATCCTAGAGCTCGACTGGCGAATTCTCTGGGGGGCGACATTCCTCCCACTTAATGGTTAACCGTGGTTGCCTTGATTGAGTCCTCATATGTGTCCCGAATCGTCTGCTCAAAACAGGTGATTGAATCTGCACTGACAGTGTATGCCTTCATTTCCATGAGACAGTAAATTTGGAGTAATGAAAAAAGGGAAAAGGCGACAAAAGACAGAGGAGGTTCTGGCAGGGTAGCCCTCCCCCGGCGAAGCGGCGGCTGTTTACTCTATCCCCTCACTCGATGATACGTGTAACCGTCTGGATCGCGTTCACCCCTTTTCCCATGTCCTGCTGTTTGGACGTTCCTTCTCCCGAGGCGGGGTCGTTGGAGTAGTTCTTCAGGTGCCCCCGGCTCACAAGCTTCTCGATGTCTTTCTTCAGGTGCCAACAGTCGTCGGTATCGTGGCCGTTGTCTTTGTGGTACTTGCAGTACTTCTCTTCATCCCTCCCGCCTTTCTTCATCCTTCGGGGAGGTCGGCTCATATGTCCCTCCTTCTGGGCTTGCGCTAGGATCACGTCCGGGGCAGTGGTCACCGAGGAGTGTCGGGGCTCTTCCCTCCGTGGTCTTCCTCTGGCCATCTTCTCTTGTCGATGCTCCTCCTTGCCGCGACGCTCGTTCTCATCGCGCTTGGTCCCGCGCATGGTTTTACCTTCATCCACGGCCAGGGCCTCTTCTGTCAGCATGAAGCGTTCTGCTCGGGCCATAATTCCGGCGAGGTTCTTCGGTGGGTCGCTGTGTAGCGATTTCTTCAAGCCCCTATGTCGTAGCCCATTTTTCAGGGCCGCCTTCACAACCAGCTCGGGGCAGCTATCCACGCTCAATCGCTCCACGTTGAAGCGACGCATGAAGTGTCTCAGAGATTCGGCCGATCCCTGTACCACATTGAACAAGTGTTCTGAATCAGGTTTTACCTGCCGCTCGGCCATAAATTGCTTGCAGAACAACTGGGTGAGCTCCTCGAAGCTGTCTATCGACCGACCGGGCAGGCTGAGGGACCAGGTCCGCGCGGCCCCTCGTAGGGTGGAGTAGAAGCCCCTGCAGAGCAGGGTGTCATCGGCCCCCTGGAACGTCATGACCCCCTCGTAGTCCATCACATGATCTGCGGGATCGCTGACGCCGTTGTATTTCTCTAGTGTAGGTACTTTGAAATTCGAGGGTATCCGCGCCTCGGTTATCCTCCGAGTCAGGGGGCATCGTTCTCCACTGATGCACCCAGGTCGCTCCCCTTCGCCAGCCTCCTTGCTGTTTGGCCGCAACGGGAGGGCCGACGGAAGCTTGACCTTCTCTTGGGTCTTCGCCATCTTGGGTGCCGGACTCGATCGGCGCGAACATTCTTTCCGGCTCTTCTGGTGGTGGGTCCTTGATTGTCGGCTTTCTCCGCTCTGGTAAGACCAGATGCTCGATGACCGGTGATCATCCCGCCTACGTTTGTACGATCCCGGACGTGCGGACGAGGCCGTCCTCGAGACGTCGTCCGTCCGCTCCGAGTCCCCCCATTTCCTTCTCTGAATGGGGTGTGAGTGGGAGACCGCGCCGGGGAAAAACCGGGCATGGTGAACCTCCTCTCCATGTTGTGCACTCCTTTTCCTTGGTCGGCAACCACGGCGGAGCGAAGAGGTCGGCGATCCTCTTCCTGGCGGTAGGCATGTCCCTCCCCGCCCTCGGGGGGAGAGTGCTGCTGACGAGTTGTTGAATCGTTGCGACTAAGGTTTGGATGTTGGTGTTGGTCTCCTGCGCGTAGGCTCAAAGTTGCCCCTGCGTGGCCAGCCGGGTGTCGTCGGTCTCTCCGGCGGCGTGACCGTCGGGTTCTCGGCGGGGGCGTGGTGTGCGCCCTCCTCCGGGATGGGTGGCATGCGCCCCAGGCCATTGCCGATGGGTTCCATCTTGGTGGTTTGACGTGGGTGTTAGTTCGTTCCCACAGACGGCGCAAGATGTTTACGGGTGTTTTCTCACCACAGTTCGTTGACCGTCGGCTGTGTGGTCAACGTGGTCAAGGGGCCGACTTCGGGGTCCCTTGGGATCGCCGAGCCCGCTTGTTCTCGGCGTGGGAGGAAGGAGGGTCGGGCGCAAACGGGGGAGTCCCCAGGTAGCGTCGATCCTCTGCCTTCGGGGGGCTGAGGAGAAGCCTCGGCTCGGTGGGTCGCGCTCGGCCTCGACTGGATCGCGCTCGGCCTCGGTCGGATCCGCGTCGAGGGGTAGCCTCGGTGCCTTGCAAGTGGGTTGGTGCTTGAGCAGCCGTCCACCTGACGACTGCGATGGGGGTAGCCAACCGACGTTGAGAGGTAGCCTCGGTGCCTCGGATATCTTCTTCCTGGACAGATGAGGAAACTCGTCAGGGAGGCCGGACCTAGGTTCCGGCCAAATCCCCTCTGATGCCTAAGTCAGATCAAGTTCTGAAGGGATACTCGGCGGGGGAGATCCGGCTTGTAAGGAAGCCGGAACATCAACCAAGGCGGCGCGAGTTTGGGGAAGGGAGGAGATGGAATGGCGAATGCCTAGGTCGTTGATGGAGTACCTCTCTGTTGATTACCTGAGTCTCGATCCCTTTCTCCGTCGTCTTGGCCTTCCCCTTATAGGGTCCTTCGTAATTGCCCCACGTCCCGCCTCCTCTCACGTCCCCACGATCCGCCTCTGCCTCCTCCCACTCGTGCGTAGTGGAGGGGTGGCCCATTAACGGGTCCGTTAATGGCCATTATGGGATCGCGGATTCCGAGGGGCGGTTAATCTGGCCGAATGGGAGCTAGTCGGGTGCCCCTGAGGGTGGAGTGGCCGGGCCTTCAGCCCCGTCCGTGGGCCTTTCCGGGTGGGCCCGTCTTCTCTAGTTGGCGTCCCCTTTGAGGCTGGGCCGTGGGCCGTTGTAACTCGGGCTGGTCCAAATTAGTCGTAACAATTGCCCCCATTGTCCAGGCCGTTCGGCTTCCGTCGGTTCGGTTCAGGTGATGTGGCTCTTTGATGATCCGATGGGTGCGTCAGTCGAGGCTCCGCCATTAAATGAATGTCATTATTACCGCTCCGTTTGAACTTCCGTTGGTGCGGTTTTCGAAGCATCGCTGTCGTCTTGATATCGCCACGTGCTCTCCCTTGGCAGTTCAGATCCAACCATCGTCCTCTATATATACGTTCCAATCCCTCGAGCTTCAACTCTTTCGCGCTCATTCCTTCTTGATCTCCGTTCTGCCAGCTTCTTCTTCCCGACATCTGCCTTCTTCCCAGCTCTTATTAAGGTAATTCTCCCACTCTTTAACTCGGGCTATGGCCATGCTTAGAATAGGTGATACACGTCCTGGCGGACCGACGCCTGGTCCCGTTCGTGCCTATCCCTCGCGGTTCAAAGCTCCTTCGCCGCCCCCGGGGGTCCCGGATAAAGGGAAAGGAAAACTTTTTCCGGATCCCGTTGGGGACGATGTGGCCTCGTCTTCCGAGCGATTAGGCATCCCTCCATCGATCCTCCGGTCGTCATCTATGGCCCCTTTCTTAGTCACTAGGGAAATACGGGAGAGGTACCTATGTCATCCCTATGACGTCTGGATTCCCTTTGGAGACGAGCGGATCTGTTTCCCGCAGAGTAACGAGGTCGGCGTCTACGTCGAGATGTTCCGTCTAGAGCTCTGTTTCCCCCTCCACCCTTTTATCATTCAATTCGCGGATTCCTTGAAAGTCGCCCAAAGCCAGCTGACGCCATCCTCTGTCGCGGTGCTGACCGGGTTCATTATGCTTTGTATCGCTCACGGCCTGGAGCCGTCTCTCCCCCTCCTCTTTCACTTTTACCGGATCCAGACGGTTGGCCTCGGATCTTGGCTGTACCTCCGAGCCCGTGCGGGACGGGTATGCATGCTCGGTCTGCCCCCTTGGTCGGGGAACTGGGACTCTAGCTTTGTTTTCGTTGTCTTTCCCCGGGTCTCGGTGATCTTGACAGGTTGGGGGAGTTCGCAACAAACCGACAGGGCGATAACCTTATCCGAGGCCGAGCGGGCCGCGGTCCGCCTCCTGTCGTCACTTTCTCTTGAGGAGAGGTCGGTCTGGCATTTGCTGGACAACCTGCTTCTTAAGTGTACTCTGTGGTCCCCCGGTATGTTGTCTCCCTTCCTTCCATTTAACCTCTGGCTCACCCTGATTTCGCTTCCTCTCGTAAGGATGGCTGGCCGCGAATTCACCCACGATATTGACGAGCTTATTCAGCTGGGATCTCGCCGGGGCCGTGGGAGCTCTTCCGGACGTGCGCCTCGCCGCTCTGTAGATGAAGAGTTGCGCCGGTTCGAGTCTTCTTCGGGGAGGATTGAGGCCAAGTCTCCCCCACGGGTCGCATCGGGTCCCCCCGGAGGAGAAGTCACTGGGACCGACCCCCTCCTCGTTGAGGGTTCCGGATCGGCTCCTCGGTCGTCCGCGGGCGGGAGTCGCAAGCGCTCTCCCCCAGTTACCGCTGGCCCCAACGGGAAGAAGTCGCGGAAGAACGGCGGGCGCGCCGCTTCTCCGGCTCCCGTCGTCGCGCCGACAGATCCCGGCAAGGCAATCGTGCGGACCGTCGCGGCCGACCCTGCTACCCACGCCGTCGTCACTCCCTCGGCAACCCCTTCGGTCTTGGGGGCTATCTGCGTCCTGTCGAGCGCTTTGGCGGGCCCCGCTGATCCCCCTGGGGACTCGGTGCCCCTTGACATGGCCTTGGCGAATCGGCCGGCGGCGGACTCCGTCCTTCCAGGGGACCGTTCCCTCTTGGAGTTGTCCCCCGTGGACATATTGTCGGACTCTCTGGTCGGTCATCTCTGACAGGTTCGAATTCCTATTATTTTCGGATAGTTGCCCTGCCCTTCGATCCTCCTTGGTGTAATCCACCTCTCTTTCGTTTGCAGGCCACCGAGATGGCTGTTGAGGCGCAACGCCGGGCGACCCGATTGAGGAACCTCGAGGATTCCCTAAATCGGGAGCGCGCTCGGGCTGGGGAGGCCGACGTAGCCCTTCAAGGTGCCCGTATGGAAGCTCAACAACAACGCCGTCGTGCCGACGAGCTCGAGTCTCAAGTACATGATCTCAAACGAGATCTTGTGGATGTCCATGACTTGAGCCGAGAAGCGGAAGAAAAGTTCCGACGGGAGAGGGAGGATCTCTGGGGCCAACTCGCCGAGCTGCGTCGGCGGCTCCGTTTCGCCGAGGAGGCTGAGAAGGGCGTCGACACGGCCATAAGGCCGAAGATTGCGTCGGTCCTGAGGGAGGTCTTCGGGACTTATGAGGACCTCCTCGCCCCTCGCATAGTGGAGGTCGTCAGGGAGTCATTCCGGCAGTTCGCGGAGCTCGAACGGGAGCCGATCCCCCATCCACCGGGACACGCTGACCCCCGCTGCTCGGAGCAAGGCGAGGCCCCAGATGACGCTATCTCTCTCGCTCCGGACCACTAAAGTGCCCTTGCACCTTGTCCCCTTTTTTCTTTTCTTGGGTGACAAATTTTGATGTCAACAACAGTGCTTGAGAGGATGTTGCTGAGTGATATGTAACCCATACCATTAATGAAAACGATTTCTTCTAGTCAGTTCTTCTTGCGCCACTGGTCTCTTTTTCGGGGGTTCTCCCCTTTGGAATAGCCTTCAATGTTCCTAGACCGGACGGGCATCGTCGCCCTCGTCTAGGGGTGTTGTCCCGGGCTTGTCTGGCTTGGGATGTCGTTCTTCCCGCCAAATCTGTCTGTCGGGGTGATCGTCCTCAGCCTGGCGAGCGAGTGGGTCACTCGGTCCATGAGGGAAGTCATCCCTCAGCTTGTGGCTGGCCGTCATGCTCGTTGGCTGGGGGAGTTGCCCCCAGCCTTACGAGCGGGCGGTTTTGCTAGGTCCGCGGGGGTGAGTACCCCTCGGCTTATGACCGGCCGTCGTGCTCGCTGGCTGGGGGAGTTGCCCCCAGCCTTACGAGCGGGCGGTTTTGCTCGGTCCGCGGGGGTGAGTACCCCTCGGCTTATGACCGGCCGTCGTGCTCGTTGGCTGGGAGAGTTGCCCCAAGCCTTACGAGCGGACGATTTCGCTCGGTCTGCGGGGGCGAGTACCCCTCGGCTTATGACCGGCCGTCGTGCTCCTTGGCTGGGGGAGTTGCCCCCGGCCTTGCGAGCGGGCGGTTTTGCTCGGTCCGCGGGGGTGAGTACCCCTCGGCTTATGACCGGCCGTCGTGCTCGTTGGCTGGGGGAGTTGCCCCCAGCCTTACGAGCGGGCGGTTTCGCTCGGTCTGCGGGGACGAGTACCCCTCGGCTTATGACCGGCCGTCGTGCTCATTGGCTGGGGGAGTTGCCCCCGGCCTTGCGAGCGGACGGTTTTGCTTGGTCCGCGGGGGTGAGTATCTCTCGGCTTATGACCGGCCGTCGTGCTCGCTGGCTAGGGGAGTTTCCCCCAGCCTTTCGAGCAGGCGGTTTTACTCGGTCCGCGGGAGTGAGTACCCCTCGGCTTATGACCGGTCGTCGTGCTCGCAGGCTAGGGGAGTTGCCCCCAGCCTTACGAGCGGGCGGTTTCGCTCGGTCCGCGGGGGTGAGTACCCCTCAGCTTATGACCGGCCGTCGTGCCCGTCTGTTGGGAGAGTTGCCCCTAGCCTTACGAGCGGGCGGTTCGCTCGGTCTGCGTGGGTAAGCACCCCTCGGCTTATGACCGGCCGTCGTGCCCATCTGCTGGGGGAGTTGCCCCCGGCCTTGCGAGCGGGCGGTTCGCTCGGTCCGCGGGGGTGAGTACCCCTCGGCTTATGACCGGCCGTCGTGCCCGTCTGCTGGGGGGTTGCCCCGGCCTTGCGAGCAGGCGGTTCGCTCGGTCTGCGCGGGTAAGCACCCCTCGGCTTATGACCGGCCACCGTGCCCGTCTGCTGGGGGAGTTGCCCCCAGCCTTACGAGCGGGCGGTTCGCTCGGTCCGCGGGGGTGAGTACCCCTCGGCTTATGACCGGCCGTCGTGCCCGTCTGCTGGGGGAGTTGCCCCGGCCTTGCGAGCGGGCAGTTCGCTCGGTCTGCGCGGGTAAGCACCCCTCGACTTATGACCGGCCGTCGTGCCCGTCTGCTGGGGGAGTTGCCACCAGCCTTACGAGCGGACGGTCCGCTTCGATCCTCGGGCTCGACTGGCGAATTCTCTGGGGGGCGACATTCCTCCCACTTAATGGTTAACCGTGGTTGCCTTGATTGAGTCCTCATATGTGTCCCGAATCGTCTGCTCAAAACAGGTGATTGAATCTGTACTGACAGTGTATGCCTTCATTTCCATGAGACAGTACATTTGGAGTAATTAAAAAGGGAAAAGGCGACAAAAGACATGGGAGGTTCTGGCAGGGTAGCCCTCCCCCAGCGAAGCGGCGGCTGTTTACTCTATCCCCTCACTCGATGATACGTGTAACCGTCTGGATCGCGTTCACCCCTTTTCCCATATCCTGCTGTTTGGACGTTCCTTCTCCTGAGGCGAGGTCGTTGAAGGAGTTCTTCAGGAGCCTCCGGCTCACAAGCTTCTCGTTGTCTTTCTTCAGGTGCCAACAGTCGTCGGTATCGTAGCCGTTGTCTTTGTGGTACTTGTAGTACTTCTCTTCATCCCTCCCGCCTTTCTTCATCCTTCGTGGAGGTCGGCTCATATGTCCCTCCTTCTGGGCTTGCGCTAGGATCACGTCCGGTGCGGTGGTCACCGAGGAGTGCCGGGGCTCTTCCCTCCGTGGTCTTCCTCTGGCCATCTTCTCTAGTCGATGCTCCTCCGTGCCGCGACGCTCGTTCTCATCGCACTTGGTCCCGCGCCTGGTTTTACCTTCATCCACGGCCAGGGCCTCTTCTATCAGCATGAAGCGTTCTGCTCGGGCCATAATTCCGGCGAGGTCCTTCGGTGGGTCGCTGTGTAGCGATTTCTTCAAGCCCCTATGCTGTAGCCCATTTTTCAGGGCCGCCTTCACAACCAGCTCGGAGCAGCTATCCACGCTCAATCGCTCCGCGTTGAAGCGACGCATGAAGTGTCTCAGAGATTCGGCCGGTCCCTGTACCACATTGAACAAGTGTTCCGAATCAGGTTTTACCTGCCGCCCGGCCATAAATTGCTTGCAGAACAACTGGATGAGCTCCTCGCAACTGTCTATCGACCGACCGGGCAGGCTGAGGTACCAGGTCCGCGCGGCCCCTCGTAGGGTGGAGTAGAAGCCCCTGCAGAGCAGGGTGTCATCGGCCCCCTGGAACGCCATGACCCCCTCGTAGTCCATCACATGATCCGCAGGGTCGCTGACGCCGTTGTATTTCTCCGGTGTGGGTACTTTGAAATTCGAGGGTATCCGCGCCTCGGTTATCCTCCGAGTCAGGGGGCATCGTTCTCCGCTGATGCACCCAGGTCGCTCCCCTTCGCCCGCCTCCTTGCCGTTCGGCCGCAACGGGGGGGGGCGACGGAAGCTTGACCTCCTCTTGGGTCTTCGCCATCTTGGGTGCCGGACTCGATCGGCGCGAACATTCTTTCCGGCTCTTCTAGTAGTGGGTACTTGCTCGTCGGCTGCCTCCGCTCTGGTAAGATCGGACGCTCGCTGACCGGTGATCATCCCGCCTACGTTTGTACGATCCCGGACGTGCGGACGAGGCCGTCCTCGAGATGTCGTCCGTCCACTCCGAGTCCCCCCATTTCCTTCTCTGAATGAGGTGGGAGTGGGAGACCGCGCCGGGGAAAAACCGGGCATGGTGAACCTCCTCTCCATGTTGTGCACTCCTTTTCCTTGGTCGGCAACCACGGCGGAGCGAAGAGGTCGGCGATCCTCTTCCTGGCGGTAGGCTTGTCCCTCCCCGCCCTCGGGGGGGAGTGCTGCTGACGAGTTGTTAAATCGTTGCGACTAAGATTTGGATGTTGGTGTTGGTCTCCTGCGTGTAGGCTCGGAGTTGCCCCTGCGTGGCCAGCCGGGTGTCGTCGGTCTCTCCGGCGGCGTGACCGTTCGGGTTCTCGGCGGGGGCGTGGTATGCGCCCTCCTCCGGGATGGGTGGCATGCGCCCCAGGCCATTGCCGATGGGTTCCATCTTGGTGGTTTGACGTGGGTGTTAGTTCATTCTCATAGACGGCGCCAGATGTTTACGGGTGTTTTCTCACCACAATTCGTTGACCGTCGGCTGTGTGGTCAACGTGGTCAAGGGGCCGACTTAGGGGTCCCTTGGGATCGTCGAGCCCGCTTGTTCTCGGAGTGGGAGGAAGGAGGGTCGGGCACAGACGGGGGAGTCCCCGGGTAGCGTCGATCCTCTGCCTTCGGGGGCTGAGGAGAAGCCTCGGCTTGGTGGGTCGCGCTCGGCCTCGGCTGGGTCGCGCTCGGTCTCGATCGGATCCGCGTCGAGGGGTAGCCTCGACGCCTTGCTAGTGGGTTTGTGCTTGAGCAGCCGTCCACCTGACGACTGCGATGGAGGTAGCCGACCGACGTTGAGGGGTAGCCTCGGCGCCTTGGATATCTTCTTCCTGGACAGATGAGAAAACTCGTCAGGGAGGCCGGACCTAGGTTCCGGCCAAATCCCCTCTGATGCCTAAGTCAGATCAAGTTCTGAAGGGATACTCGGCGGGGGAGATCCGGCTTGTAAGGAAGCCGGAACGTCAACCAAGGCGGCGCGAGTTTGGGGGATGGAGGAGATGGAATGGCGAATGCCTAGGTCGTTGATGGAGTACCTCTCTGTTGATTACCTGAGTCTCGATCCCTTTCTCCGTCGTCATGGCCTTCCCCTTATAGGGTCCTTCGTAATTGCCCCCACGTCCCGCCTCCTCCTCTCACGTCCCCACGATCCGCCTCCGCCTCCTCCCACTCGTGTGTAGTGGAGGGGTGGCCCATTAACGGGTCCGTTAATGGCCATTATGGGATCGCAGATTCCGAGGGGCGGTTAATCTGGCCGAATGGGGGCTAGTCGGGTGCCCCCGAGGGTGGAGTGGCCGGGCCTTCAGACCCGTCCGTGGGCCTTTCCGGGTGGGCCCGTCTTCTCTAGTTGGCGTCCCCTTTGAGGCTGGGCCGTGGGCCGTTGTAACTCGGGCTGGTCCAAATTAGTCGTAACACCATTATATGTGGAAATTTTGATAAACTAACTAGTCAATTGGGCACAAGTAAACAATTTTGAGAGGGAGTGTTTGAAGAAATCCAAATGTTGCTTATCATAAAACATATGATTTGTAAGTGGTTTAATCAAAATTAGCTACAAAGAGTTTCTTTGTCAAAGTGGGAGTTAGTATACGAAAAACATTTATGTGGTTGGTGTAATGTTTGGGTTTTTTGGCTATATAGGATGCTTGTGACAAGAGTTCAGGCATGGAGAGTTGAACAATATTTGAAACTACTTGGCTGAAGCCAAGAAAACAAAAGAAAGTTTATTTTTGGATTAGAAGAGTACGTTCTCTTCCATTTACATATGCCTCATCATTATCCATTCCTTTCATCCTACATCTAATGTGGAAGATAGAACAATCAAAAATGAGATGAGGATGTAAAGGTTTTTCTCCGATGATTTCATTATCAAAATAGGCTATATTTATAGCCGAAACCTAATTACAAAGCATCTCTTCATATCCCACTAATAGGTAACCTCCTAATAAAGATGACTATTGGTATTCCCCACTAGTAGGTAACCTCCTAATAAAGGTGACTATTGGTATTCCCCACTAGTACTTAACCTCCTAATAAAGGTGACTATTGGTATTCCCCACTAGTAGGTAACCTCCTAATTAATTTACATAATGCAAACAACAAGATTAATTCCAACATTCACCCCTTTAATCTTGTTGCCGTTTTTGTTTCCTGCAGTCCGATTTTTTGACGCATCTCCAAGAACTTGACTCTTCCAAGTGGCTTCGTCAAAATATCGGCGAGCTGATTTTCCGTGCTCACGTGCTCTACTACAACATTTCCTTGTTTAACACATTCACGAATGTAGTGATATCTCGTGTCAATGTGCTTGCTTCTGTCATGGTAGACTGGATCCTTACAAAGCGAGATTGCGGACTTGTTGTCCACCTTGAGAGTGAATTTGACTGAATCCATCTTCACCAAGTCTGCTAGTAACCGCCCAAGCCATACTCCTTGTTGGGCTGCGGTTGCGGCTGCGATATACTCGGCCTCGCATGAAGACAACGCCACAATCTTTTGCTTCTGTGAGGCCCAACTAATCATGCTAGAGCCGAGGAAGTAAACCCACCCCGTGGTGCTCTTTCGATCATCCACATCCCCAGCAAGATCAGCATCACTAAAACCAATTAGATGTGGATCTTCCTCCTCCTTTGCATAGAAGCAACCGAGGCGCAAAGTGCCCCGTAAGTATCGAAGAATTTGCTTCACAGCTGCCATGTGCTGAGTGGTTGGTGCTTCCATGTAGCGGCTCACTATCCCAACCGCATACGAAATATCCGGCCTTGTGTGCACGAGGTATCTCAACATCCCAACTATGCTCCGATAGTTGGTGGCGTCAACTGGATGATTAGGACTCACTTTGCTGAGTTTGAGCCTTGCTTCCATAGGGGTCTGACAAGAGTTGCATTCCACCATCCCATTCTTGTCAAGGATACTAGCCGCATATGCCGATTGACACAGCGAGGTCCCTTGTGATGATTGCTCCACTTCAATCCCAAGGTAGTAGCTTAGAAGCCCAAGATCACTCATAGAAAAGAGCTGCTTCATTTGGGTTTTGAACTCTGCTATATCGGCGACATTTGACCCCGTTATGATAAGGTCATCGACATACACCCCAACTAGCAAGTTGGAGCTTCCCATGCTCTTCTTGTAGACTGCATGTTCTTGTGGGCATCTTTCGAAGCCAAGAGTGGTGAGGCTCTTGTCCAACTTCGAGTTCCAAGCTCGTGGAGCTTGGCGCAGTCCATAGAGAGCTTTCCTCAACTTGAGTACCTTTTGCTCATTTCTTTCTTCAACAAAGCCAGGGGGTTGAGAGACGTATACCTCCTCGATAAGGTCGCCGTTGAGGAAGGCTAATTTGACGTCCATATGATGTACCTCCCATCCTCTTTGTGCCGCCAAAGCCAAGATTAACTTCACGGTTTCAAGCCTCGCCACAGGTGCAAAGACTTCATTAAAATCCACCCCTTAGCGCTGAACATATCCATTCGCGACGAGCCGGGCCTTGTGTTTAACTACCGCTCCTGTTGAGTCCTTCTTCACCTTGTAAACCCATCTAAGTCCGATAGGTTTGTGTCCAGCTGGTAGGTGTACTAACTCCCAGGTGTTGTTGCTAACAATAGACTCAAGCTCTTCCCTCATCGCAAGCCTCCAACACTCATGTTGTTTGGCTTCAATATGACTTGCAGGCTCCTCTGCAGTCATTAAGAGTATCTCTTCATCTCCCTCTTCTTGTTGGTAGATATCTTCGAGAGAGCGATACTTCTGCGGCACCATGGATGAGGAGGTAGGAGTTTCCGGAGAAGAACCACCGGTGAGTGTAGTTGGGGAGTTCGGCAGCGGCTCAGAGGCAGTTGAGATCTCCCGGGTGGGTGACTGGCTGGAGTCAGTAGATGTCATAGTTTCGCGTCGATCTTCGGGATTTTCTGGGGCTCCTTCGGGTGCTTCGTCTTCATCGTAACCAAGCACAATGAATGATCCCACAGGCCATGGATCACTTCCGGGCCGTGAAACACTCTCCTCCTCGTTGTGCTTGCGTGGTGTTTGCTCCCAACACCATGCTTTGTCCTCCTCGAATCGCACGTCCCGACTAACATGCAACTTCTTGTGTACCGGATCATACAACCGGTAGGCTTTTGACCCATCTTCGTAGCCGAGAAACACCATAGGATTGCTGCGATCTTCCAGCTTCTTTAGATGAGGTTGCACAATTTTCATATGCGCAATGCATCCAAAGACACGAAGGTAGTGGACCTTCGGCTTCCGCCCACACCAAGCTTCATATGATGTCATCCCTTCGAGACTCTTCGTCGGTGCACGGTTGAGGATATGGACAGCCGTATTCACCGCTTCTCCCCAAAAGAACGAGGGCATGTTCTTGCTCTTCAACAAGCTCCTTGCCATCTCAATGATAATCTGATTCCTCCGCTCTACAACACCGTTTTGTTGCGGCGAATATGGTGCTGTGAGTTGCCTTTTGATGCCCAGTTTTTCACAATAACTGGAGAAGTCCTTTGAGGTGAACTCCCCTCCTCGATCCGTCCGCAACATTTTCAACCGTAGGTCGATCTCCATCTCCGCTAGCGATTTGATTTTCTTAAATGCATTAAAAGCCTCATCCTTGCTTTTGATAAGACCGATCCACATGTAACAACTGAAATCATCTACGCATAGCAGAAAATATTGGTTACCTCCCGGTGTCACCGGTGTGATCGGTCCACAGAGATCGGCGTGAATAAGTTGAAGGGGCTTCTCCGCACGATACGTCGAGGAGGATGGAAATGGCGTGCGATGTTGCTTTCCGACCAAGCACCCATCACACAGTTGATCTTGTTGCCCCAAGACTGGCATGCCTTCAACCATCTTCTGGTGCGCTAAGCTCCTTAGCGCCGGAAAGTTCAAGTGACCGTAGCGTGCATGTCATAGCCACGACTTCTCCTTGAGGTTCACCATCAAGCACATGGGTTCGGCAAGGCGAAGATCAAGAGCATACAAGCTGTTTCGACTCCGCTTCACATTAGCCAATAGCCTCCCTGTGTTGTCGAAGATCTTGAGAGAGCCATCCTTTATTGTGCTTGCACATCCGTGTTCATCAAGTTGTCCAATGGACACGATGTTGCTTCGGAGCTTCGGGATATAATAAACATCACACAACGTGAGATGTTGCCCATTTTGGCATTGGAACAAGATAGTTCCACGCCCACAAATATTGACAACGGATTCATCACCAAACTTTACGTTCCCCTTGATGCTTTCATCTAGGTCGGAGAACTTCTCCTTGCAACCCGTCATATGATTGCTAGCCCCGGTATCGAGGTACCACGCCTCAACTGCATGAAGATTTGGCATCACCTTCTCCTCGTTGAGCATCAATACATTCTCCCGCTCCTCCGAATGTCCGAGTTCACACAACTCGGCTTTGAGAAGAGCTGGCGCATCATCATCCCACTTCGCAAAGTGGGCTTTGTCTCCGGTCTTCTCGGAACGGCACTCGTTTGCAAAGTGCCCGAACTTGCTGCACTTGTAACATTGGAGTTTGCTTTTGTCCCGAGTCTTCTCTTGATGAGTTGGTCCATCACCACGCCCATCATTGCATCCACGGCCACGGCCACGGCCACGGCCTCGCCCACGGCCTCGCCCACGAAAATAATGCCCACCACCTTGTCCCCTTGACGAGCTTGATGCGGCATCATATTTTGCCCTCCATTCGGATTCCGTCAGTAGAACCCGCTCCTCCACCTTCTCATTGGTGGATCTTTGACGGCTAGAGAGCCGTTCTTCATGGGCCTTCAGAGACCCAATGACCTCCTCCAAGGTCATGGTCTTCAAGTTCCCGAATTGTTCCATCGTAGAAACGATTTGTAGGAATTTTTCGGGAACCGCACGGAGAAGCTTCCGGACGACATAGGTCTCTTCGACCTTGTCTCCCAATGCACGGATCCTGTTGACGTTGGTTGTCAACTTCGTAGCAAAGTCATCGACCGTCTCCGCATCTTCCATGCGAAGACGTTCAAACTCCCATCGTAGGGTTTGAATTTTTGCTTCTCGGACGCGCTCCACGCCCATGTGCATTGTCTTTAGCATCTCCCATGCTTCTTTGGCCGTTTTCTTCTCCGAGATCAGCATTAGCGTCTCCTCGCTAATACTTTGATAGATGGCGGCTAACGCCATCGAATCCTTCTTGCTATCCACCGCCTCATTTTCACTTGTTGGTTCGATCGCATCCCAAACTCCATTCACGCCCATGAAAACCCGCATCTTCAATGCCCACGACGAGTAGTTATCCTTCATAAGCAAAGGATAATGGATGGTCATCGACCC
>CM061140.1:119534426-119554889 GCA_030789695.1 Scilla litardierei
TATGGTTGGGAGAGAACTTTATCTCCCTTATGCTTGTTTTGAAAGAAAACCTCTTAGATTAGAGAGTAGATCACTAGTATAAGTGAGAGTAAGCTCTCTCTCTTATATCCAAAGCTTAAAGAGTTGGTCTCTTCTCAAGAAACGCATATCTTGTATTCCACTTTCTCAAATCTATAAAAATCTCATTTTTATTCTCGCAGCCCCTAAATTTCTCATCAAATACATAGGCACGTCTGCCCCTCCCCCCCATCTCTGTGTGTCTATGGATGTGTAGGTATGGGGTGTGGGTTTTTTTATTCAATCAATGTCTTTACCTTGGATAGACAGTTTTTTATCTACACCATGGAAAACTCTTACCACCATATCATAAGTAAAATTTCTGTGTTCTTGCATTATTTTCTTTTCATACGTGATTATTTTGTTGGTTGGTTTTTGTTAGAACATATATTGATATGGCGTATTTTGCAAGTGTAACAGAGCATATGTAATAATGTCGATATAGAGAAGTAACTAACCTCTCTTATTCTTCTCCCAAAATTTCTCTCAAACATGGTATCTGAGTTGTAATTAAATACCTAACCCTAAGGCTAATTACTTTCCTAAACTTAACCATAATCTGAATAAAAATTTCTTCCCCAAAATCATCCGATCATCTGTTTGACACCGACAACATCTGCACCTGTGGGGTACTTTAGTTGTGGCGGTGTGTTGTGTCGTGGGTGGAGACGGCGGCAGTGATGCTGGCGGAGGAGGGTTGATAAAGATTGAATTCGAAAAGGAGTCTTTTATTTGCTTGAGTTTGAGTATTTGGAGGATTCTAATTAGTCGAGTCCTTTTGTTATGTTAGAGTTTTAGTTATTTGAGTCTTTTTAATTAAATGTTTTAGTTGCTCTAGAATTTCTATTCATAATCAGTTTCAGAAATTTACGTTGTAAGCATGTTTAAAGGCAACCAATTTCTTAGTTTTTTTCAAAGAGAATTCAATGAAAATTAGTTTCTAGTGTAAACTTTTAGTTTCTCCACAAATTAAATTTTTTGCATTGATGTGTGAGAGTGAGCTTGGTTGACTGGGCAAAATGTCCGAAGAATCTCCACGTGCAAGGCGTGCGAATCGGTGACCAAAAGATATTCGGTGTGCAAGATCCGAAAAGTTATCAAATCGCTAATTTATTATTGCGAAACTGTTATGTGCAATGAGTGGATTCATTTGAAAATTTATAGTACGATGTTTTAAAACATGAATATCAAAATGAACGCATCGGATCGAATAAAAAAATTTGGGTGGATGGTGTTGTGGGATAAGGTGTTGACGCCAGCCAGGGCTAGTTGACGCCAAGATCAAAATGAATGGATCAATATGAACGAAATTTCCCCTTTGGCTGACGCCCACAAATATACATATACATATATGAGTTTAATGTGGGTCTGCGGGTCAAGAAGGAATTCCTCCTGGGCCAATTCACGGCCCACCCCCTAATTTTTTTTGAATTTTTTTAAAATTGATGTAGACGTTCTAAACCTCAAACTTGGGTGAACCCTAAGGACATTTGACCCTCGATCGATCCGTTGTAAAAAAGGTCTATGTTTTGCAACCGTTGAATTTGTAACATGTAGATCACGGGTCAAATATCGTTAGTTTCACTTGATTTTTGGTGTGGTAATCATACATGAGATGCAGACATATCCCAAAAAATTCATAAAAATAAGAGTTGGGGTGGTCCGTAAGCTTCCAAGGAGGAAATTCCTCCTTTGGCAACAGATTCACATTATCTATATATATGGGCCAGCTAGCCAAGGAGTAAATTTCCTCCTTGGCTAGCTCACACAACCCAACTTCATCCTTTTTTGACGATCGGATCTATTCAGTTTGTTTTTCATATTCTAAAAACCTAAACTACTAATTTTCGGGTGTGCCCTAAGGGTTTTGCTTGTTCATATAACCGTTGCAAAATGTTCTCTTACGGCAAAACTGTTAAAACTTGTGGGAGTGAATGGAGCAAAACTACTTAGATTGACTTGAAAATTGGGGGTTTGGAGTTTTAGGACATGAAGATCAACATGACTGATTTGGATCGAAAGAAAAATTAGAAGGATCGTCGGTTTGATTTTAGCCCAGGATAAATGTTTCCTACTTAACTAGTTGACCCCCCATTTTTCTTATATACACACACACACAAATGGATAAGTGCTGACAGCATAGGAAATTTCTTACGATGTCTGCTCGGTTTTCATTTTTTTAAAAATTGAAAGTTTTTCTAGGTTTTGTTATACACATCATGGATGATCATTACACCAAAAATCAAGTGAATCCAACGCTAGTTGATTCTCGATTACCATTTGCAGATTTAACTGTTTCGGAAGAGTAGAACTTTTTGCAGCGTGTAGATCGATTGTCAAATACCCCTAATGTTCACATATAGTTGGGGTTTTGTAATTTTAGAATGTATACAACAATCCTTTCAAAAATTTCAAAATTTTTTAAAATAAAACCGAGTGACAGCGCAAGAAATTTCCTACGCTGTCAGCACATATAAAGTAACCTTGTATGTATGTGTGTTTATGTATAATGGGTAACATGACATATGCGCCTCAAAATGTCCATCCTCCTTTTTTGGATGATTAGAACCGTTCGTTTTGAAAATATCGGGTAACCACCAAATATCAGGAAACCGTTTATTTTGATGTTCATATTCTAAACATTCAAAACACCAAATATCAGGTAAACTTAATAGGTTTTACATGTTGATCCACCGGTCACAAAAATTATATTCATGTGAAACCATTAAATTTGGGACAGGTGGATGAACGTGCAAACCCTTGGGTTCAACCAATATTTGGTGGTTTTGGATTTTAGAATATGAATATCAAAATAAACGTTTCGATCGTTCAAAAAATAGGGGAGGATGGATTTTTTAAGTGCATGTGGCTTAGCCATACACGTCATATGTTTCCCAGTATTCACACACAAACACAAACACATACATAGTTGTTTCAATCGATAACGTGGATTACTCCTAATGAATCTTTATTTTGCATAATTTTAGTGTTGGTTGTCCATGCATTTCAAGTAAAAATCACATTTTTATATCTTTTCATCCACTTTTTGTTCCTTTTTACTCTGGGGATATTTTTATTCATTCCAGGTTGACATCCAGTTAATTAAAGCTATTTGGAGTCAATGAAGTGATGGGAGGAGCAAAGGAGAAGGAACGACACATACATGAGAAAAGAAGAAGATATTGGCTGAAAATATGACAACACGGCCATGCTGTGACATGCACGGTCGTGCGGCCATATTAGCCCATTAGCATAAGGAAGAGCTGAAGCGGCTCGGTCATCTGCACGGCCGTGCAAGGTTTGTGTAACCTGAAGAATCTACTGGAGGAGCTAACACAGTCGTGCATCGCATGATTTGCGTTACCTTGGAGATCCTGTTGCACAGTGCCTGCACAGTCGTGCGACTTGGCGACACGATCATGTCATTCTCAACAGCAACAAAAGCCATAGTCTTGCAAAAAATGAATTTCTGCTCACAATCTCATATCTATTTATGTCACATCTTATTTTTCAGTCGAAGAGCGCATTGTGACCATTCCAACGCATATTTATTTGTAATTTTCTGAGCTCGAGGATATTTCCTATGTTTTCTGGACGACAAGGCATTGAATCTGGAATTTCAACACGGCCGTGTTGAATCGTGCACGACCATGCGCCAAGACTTTTCCAGTTTTCAGACCCAAATTAGCTTTTAGGGGTTTTGGGGAGTATTTATTCTCATTCGGTAGGCGATTGGAAAGGAATTTTTCCGGAGGGTTTAGCCACGTTTGGCCACCCTCTCTTAGGGCTTTTATCTCATTCAAACTTGTATGGATTGAGAGCTTTCTTTTTTGAAATTTTGATTGTTCTTCGACATGGAGCTAAGTATCTTCTTCTCTTTTCTTTATTCTTCAATATGTATTGAGTACTACTTTATCTAGGGTTGCGTTGAACCTCAATTGTAGATTATTCATATGGGTTGATCGTCCCAAATATCAATTTATTGGATTATTGTTAGGGTTTAGTCTTGGATGCGCCTATTATTAATTTAATCCTTGAATTGCTATATAATCCTAATCACCGACAAGATATCAGGGGTTTGGTTTGATGCATATCGATGTTAGATTGATTTTATATTAATTAGGGTTACAATGTGTTACATACCGTATGACCTGCCTGGGCTAGGCCATTGACATGCCGGCCCACTGCCCATGAGTCCTAGTGTGACAGAGTCAACTCACACCTCCCTCATGAAAAGCCCCCAGTAGTATGCGGTTACATGACGTCATTACCCACGTTAGTGGCTACATCGAAGGAGGGAGTTAATCACATGATGCCACATGAGTGGCTCACTTCCATGAAGACCATGATCTCCACTAAAGCAACTTGGTTAGTGGGGGGAGTGGACAAAGCCAGGAAGAGGCTATAAATAGCCCAGACAACAAACCATCAGGGGAGATGAAAGCCAGACTTGAAACGGGAGATAAGTATTATATTACAATATAATCTTTATCTTCCTCTTTATTTAGCTCTTTATGTTTCCTCCAACGAGAAACTAACTTGAGCGTCACTGGGGGATCGGTCGGGCCCCAGCCCCGATCCCCTAACGATTTTCCTATGATGCTTGTCCGCGAAGATAGCTGGGAGCTAGGTCGCTTGAGAATCTCGGCCCTAGCTCTCCACGACCCGGTGACTCTTCTCTGTGGGCTTCAATCCTCAGTCGACGGAGGGTCCACTTATCGAAGATGGCCTCGTCAGCCCATTTCACTTGTTGACCGGAACCCTACCGTCAACACGATGAGACATCGGACCTAGATTAATTTGAGCTAGTGTTACGGACGAGACATCGGAGTCCTAGTTTAGTTATCCAGACTTTGATCCGAGTTTTCCAATGAGACATGGTGAGAACGAGTATTAGGATTTAATTCTCACATAAGCTTTAATTTGTTGAATTGAGAAGTTTGATCAATCCTACGATTAATTCACAATAGTCGGGATACTCGACCCTAGAGCCTTTCTCTTTCTTATTATTCCAATCCTTTATAAATATCTACGTATCTAACTAAAATCTAGGATTTTGTCAGACACCTCATGTGTTTGACCCGTAAGCTACAACTACATCGTGCGCTTGCGGTATTATAAAACCCTACAACTCCTTTTGTCATATGGGGGAAATATTTTTCTTTGAACTTTGTTTTTGCCACCTGAAACATTGACCTCCCATCACATGCAAATGATGATTTTTTTTATCAACATTCCATATTCCTCATTTTGTGAGGTCAATTGTGTCATCTGGTCATGCACATATGAATGTGGTATAGACTTCAGACAAGGCTAAGAATATAACCTGTAATAATTTCAAATTACTTGAGACATGTTTCTATTTTTTCTTAATGCTTTTCACTTCATTCTTTTTTAGGCATTTTAGTTGCATACTCTAATTTTTCCTCATTCAGCTTGCTCCTCTAAATTGCCACGTATAGATGTACATCTCTTGCCATTATATTATCCCTGTATATATCTAACTAAATGCTTTCCAGATCACTGGCATGGGCATTTCAGTGCAAGTCATTAAAAATAATCTGGCGAGCCCTATGAAGACCACTGATCTGGATATAGAATTTGGCAGGGGCCTCCGTAGTGAAGCTGAAGTCTTGGAAGTGGCTTGCAAGCATGGCATTGTAATGAGAGAAGGAGATGGGTTCTGGATAAACGGAGACTTCTTCAAAAATCTAGTAGAAGCTGAAGCATATCTAGAGACACAAAATGTAGCAGATGAGATTGTGACTGCCTTGAGAAATCAGCTATTTGAGACGGCGCCTAATGATGAAATTGATGAGTGAACCATCAGAAGCTATCAGTTTAGATGGTGTTGTATGACCCCAGGTTATAATGATGAAAGTAGATCATCAGTGTCACAGAGAACTGGGAACCAAAGCTACGCTCCCTGCTTATGAAGGCAACTGAGCTTACCGTCTCTGGATTATGTGAAGTAGCAGCGTCTCCGATAAATCAACTTGAGCCTTCATAAAGTCTATACTGTGCCGGGTCTATAGCTGGAATTGACCGATTTGGATGCCACGAACCGCGGTTTTGCTTCAAATGATTGGAGGAGATTTTACATTTTCAATGAATTCGTTTTTTGTATGCCTTGCGTTGTAATAGGAGGTTCAATATTGAATCCTGTTAGATGTGGATGATACTTGAATGAGGCCACTGTCTTACTTAAAATTTGATTTTGATGTAAACACTGGCTGTATTCGGTAAATTTCTTATTACTAGTAGACATATTTCTTGATGAACAAGCAAGTGATATAGGCCAACAAACTATTACTTAATTTATTGAGGTTTCTGTTATGAATAGGATCCATTGGGCCTATTGGGTATCCACCCACATGAGTAACCTGTAGTGATCCTGTGCTATGAGGAACAAACACTAGAGGGGGGTGAATAGTGTTTTTTAGAATTATAAGGAAATTATGCCAAATAAAACCATACTTAACCAACAAATGCGGAATACAAAAAGTGAACAACAACAAAAGCAAGAATGCAAAGCTAACATGCAATCTACTCTGGTTCGGTGCCATCCAAGCCTTCCCGACTTGTTACCGGTGTCCTACTCCAGCAACACCCGGATCACCTCCGAATACTCTAGCTAAACCACTAGAGCTTCCTTTAGCCCACTTGTGGAAAACCTCCAACAAGTGCAATCGACCTACAATCGATGTCCGTGTATCCCACAACCCAGGAACACGTAAAGTCCTTAATCCCACAACTTGGGACTAAGCACACTCTCACAAACCGAGAGAAAAACTAGCAATATCAAAGTAAATGAAATATGAAATGCTTACCAACAAAATACTATGCCTTGAGTAAACTTACGTTTTTAGGGCAAGGAGGATTTTGAAGAGGAAGAAGTTGCCAAACCCTAGCTCCAAGAAGATGAACAGCGATCGAAGGCTAGGAAGGAGTTGGTGACCTTGAATCAAGCTCTTGGCTTGAATGGCTCACAATCAATGAGAATCTCTCTTGAGGAATAAGAGTGAGGAGAGATTCTTGAGAAGTGAGTGAGCTTGGAAATAGGAAATAAATGCTCTCTCTTTAATCCTCAAAGTCTCAATAATATCAGCCTTGAATCCCTGGTTGGAAGCACACAGCCTTATATAGGGAAGAGACAAAACGGTCATAAAATTCGTGGCATTAAATGCCCCAACGGCTCTATTCTGAAGCAGTTTAATCGGTCTAAGAAGGATCACTGACCGACTAGTTTCTCAACTAGTCGCTCGGTGATTCTTCTTGGACCAACTAAGAGGTAGACATCCAATAAGGAAAGTTCAGGAGATATGGAACTAGTCGGTCTAAGAAGACTTGCCAACCGACTAGTTTGTCAACTAGTCGGTTGGTGAGTGTTCTGTGACCGACTAAGCAGATGAAATCCAATAAGCTGAACAAAAGAGAACAAGTCGGTCTAAGAACAAATTCCAACCGACTAGTTTCACAACTAGTCGGTCGACAGTTGTTCTTTGACCGATTAACGATAAACAGTAGCTCAGGCTGTGAAAATGAAGGCATAACTAGTCGGTCTAAGAAGGATTCCAAACCGACTAGTTTGACAACTAGTCGGTCGGTGAACTTTCTTGGACCGACTAATTGGTCAACAGTGAATGAGCTGAATTAGAGTAGGTTATCTAGTTGGTTCAAGAAGGATTACCGACCTACTAGATTGACATCTAGTCGGTTGGTTCTTTTTCTTGAACCAACTAAGATGCATAAGAAGCCGAGGAAAGAAGCGATAAGCTTCGGGAAAGATTCTAAAGGCTTCTTTGACAATCATAGCTCTAAGATATGAGCGACATGAAGATTATAATGTAAGTCCTACTCAAGGCTTAACATTCTATGAAAAGAAGCTAGAAGACTATAAAATAAACTTGACGAACCGTCTTCAAAGCTTCAATCCGAATCTCTTGACTTCAATAATGCTCCTAGAGCTTCAACGAAGCTTCAGGCACACGATCACGTGCTTTGAGAAGTCTTGAGACGTCGCTTTTGATGTACGAAGTAATTTGGCGAAGATCTCCATAACTGCGCTCACAAGGAGTTAGTTCACGATATTTATGTTTGTTCATCATCAAAACCAAATCCGGGGAATCAATACTCAACATTCTCCCCCATTTTGGTGATGACAAACCAACATAAATAATAATCAATAATAATGATTCAAAAGAAATTTACTTACTCCCCCTGCATTGATGACACGTTAGTTCCAAATTAAATAATAATCATACGCATCAAGCAGACGAGGAAAGTATAAAATGTGAATCCAAATATTGAAATATAGGATCTAAATCCATTTTTATATCTTCACTCCCCCTGAATCTAACACATCAAATTAGATTCACGGTAAATTGCTTTAAATTATCATTTAGCATATTGTCATTATTAATTCTCTCCCCCTTTGGCATTAGCAAAAAGAGCGGGAGGAGATCAACGACAACAACAATGGCTAAAAAAATAAAAGCACGGGAGTCGAAGAATACGACCACGGTCCAAATGACACCAACGTAAAATCACGAAGAAAATCAAAGTGTGCCAATAAGACCATAGTCGAAAATCGAAACACGAAATCATCAAAACTCAAATCAATTTCACATATTGAGTTATGGAACATACTCTCCAATATCAACATTCTTAATGAATTTAGTGCATGGAAAACAATTCTATGTTTTCATAGAAAGAATTCTATTTAATCAAAATAATCGTCGAGCGATGAAGTCAATATCAAAGACATAAATACAATGTGCACAAGAAACGAATGGCAACATGATGTACACACCATACAATACCAAATGTCACAACATCGATCGAAAAGGATCACAAAGGGTAAGCATACCAAATCTAAGTGAAGCGTGCGATGTGAGGTGACAAGGTGATTAAAACAAAATGAATATCAACTATCAATATCATGCAAAAGTGTTATGCCAAAAAAAGATAGTAACTTCATAAAACTTATGGCATACACAATTCTAGTACGCTAGGATACTATTTGAAACAATGTTCAAAAGAACCAAAGTACTAGCATGCATTCCGAGATACTCACTAAATGAGTCAATAAAAAAAGCATGGAATGCCATGAGCATAAGAAAGAAAATAATTATAACATAGGCTCAAGACAAGCATCAAGATATGCATGAGATAGTCTAAAAACACAAAGTGACATCTACATGCATTCAACACACATGGATATCATATGTAAGAATATACTTACAACATTAAGCTCCCCCTACCTTGGTGCATCACTTAAGCACCATCAACTCCATTTGAATGAAAAACTTTGCAAATCAAGGAGATGGTAGGGTTGGTATCCCACGGTGGATTGAACCTAGAAAACATAATATGGAGTTAAATTTGATTTGTTGCTCCTCATCTTATTCTTGAGTACCTGAAGATAAAAATATCATTCCATGGTACCCAAGGTCATTGGGTCCTAAGAGATTAGACCTTTGGAAGCCAAGTCCAATTGGACTTAGACTTCCCAACATAATCATCATTGTGTACGACATTCATAAAATAAGAATTCATATATGCTTGTTTTTCATGCATGTTGGTGTTCTTCGGGCCCCAAATAGTGAATATTTTGGGAGCCCTATTCCTATTGGGAGCATGCATACATTGTTGATTTCTACGTGATGCATGTGGCCTATGAGGAGGTGGCCTAGGAAATGCATGTCGTGGATAAGCATATGGCACATGATATAATGGTGCATGATGATAATTGTTCATATGATAGTGATGTGGATGAACATATGCATGTGGAGGAACACGTGCGTGAGTGTGTCTCACATAGTGTGCACGTGCCCATGGATGTGGTGCATAGAAATCATCATACGTGTGAACATGTGGAGTAGGAGGTGTGTTCCTACGTGGCATGGTATTGGTGTACATAAAAGCATGACCCTTCTTTGGAGGTCCACCCAAAGTGAGTTTCTTTCCAAATGAGGGTGTGTACGAAGTGGAAGCACCATTGGGTGTTTGCTCCCACTCGTTGAGGCGTCGGAAGTTGGCCTAACAAAGGTAGTGGACGATTTGGATGAATTTCTCATCTTATACCCCAAGCCAATGCGATGATTGGCCGGAAGTAAGTCATTTACGATATTATCCAAATGGTCCTTACCTTTATTGAATTTATTAATTCGGCCTAATGTGGACTCATACTTCTCGGTGAGAGAAAGTATAGAAGCATCCAAAGTGGACACTTGAGTTGTGAGTACACAAACACGAGACTTGAGATTCTCATTCTCGATACTCAAAGTTGAGTTTCGAGAAATCAAATCTGCTAACTTATGTTCATCCGATTCCTCAATATGAACATGCTCAAGTTGAGATTTGAGATTTACAATCTCATTTCTCAAACTTTCAACAACGGTGTCATTGTTGATGATGATAGGCTTAGGTGACGTTTGGATACTAGTTAGCTCATCTTTAATCTTAGTATATCTATTTACTAATTTAGAATACTAAGACCAAATTTGCTCGTTAGCTAATCTAAGGTCATCCATTATTACCTCATCGCCTTCATCCTCGCTTTCATCGGAAGAGGATTCTTGATCATGTTCCTCTCTAGCCATGAAGCACATGTGTGCTTGCTCCACTTGTTCATCATCCAACTCTCCACTTGAGGAGTCCTCGTCGGAGTCGGTGAATGTCCTGACAAGTCCTTTCTTGTACCCTTTCTTGTACTTCCGAGACTTGTCGAACTTTGGTGCCTTCCACTTCTCCTTTTGTTTGTTTTGAGGACAATCCGCTTTCATGTGTCCTGGCTTGTTGCATTTAAAACACAAAGGAGCGGAGGCGTTAGTAGAACTAAATTTTGATTTGTTCTTGAAATTACCTTTCCGGAAGGATCGGTTGAACTTCTTTGCCATGAGGGCAATGGATTCCAAGTCCAACTCGTCTTCCGATTCTTCATCATCGATAGATGTAGATGGAGCGGCCTTGAACGCAATCGCCTTTTTCTTTGGCTCGTCTTGCTTCAAGTATGACTTCATCTTGTCTTGCATCTTTACTTTACTATCTTTGTGTACCTCATAAGACATCAAGGTACCCATTAGTTGAATGATAGTATATTTATTCATATCGTTACCTTCCTCGATGGCGAAGGTACGCTTTTCCCAACAAGAAGGAAGTCCGTCAATGATCTTTGAGACTTTCTCCTTTTGGGTGTAAGTCTTTCCAAGAGCCTCCAACTCATTGGTAATGTCGACGAAGCGAGCATAGTACTCCTTCATCTTCTCACCCTGTTGCATGTGAAATAATTCGTAATCTTCATTTACAACCGTGAGTTTAGAGTCTCTTACCCTACTCGTTCCTTCATGCAAGATGAGGAGTGAGTTCCAGATTTGATACGCACTCTTACATGTGCATATCTTGTTGAAGTCGTCGGGCTCCAATGCACATTGCAAGGCATTCATTACATTGGCATTGGTTACCTCCGCGGCGACCTCCGCAGTAGTCCACTTCGCGAAATCTTATTCATCGGGCTCGACATACTCAGTCATCGTGGCTCTCTATAATGAAGTGCTCCGGAGGAACGTTTCCATCCGGCATTTCCAGTACCCATAATTGGCACCGTTGAAATAAGGAGGCCTTGTTGAGGAGTGTCCTTCCATCACCGAAGAAGCTCCTTCACGGTTCCTGAAGGTGCTATAGTCTGAAGGTGGACGAACGGTCTTGTTGTCGTTGGTAGACATAGCTATGAACTTGGCTCTGATACCAAATGTAATGCCCTGATAGCTACTGCACAAGTACTAGAGGGGGGTGAATAGTACTTTAAAATAATCAAGAGTAATTATTCCTAATTATCATGCAAACTCAACCAACAATGCGGAATGAAAATATTGACAACAATAAAGACAATGCAAACAAACGATATAACGGGTTCGGATCCTCCCAAGTCTCCCCGACTTGTTCCTGGTGATCCTACGTCCCAAACACCCAGATCCCCTCCGGCTACTTGAGTTAGAAACCACTAACCCAAGTTTTGCACTATGAAATTCTTGTAGAAAACCTCTACAAGATAAAATCATACACAAAACAAAATGTGACTCTCACAAACTGGGATCACACACTTCTCTCACAAACCGAGAGAAAAACTAGGAATATCAAAGTACATAAAATATGAAATGCTTACCAACAAAATCCTTTGCCTTGAGTAAACTTACGTTTTTAGGGCAAGGAGGATTTTGAAGAGGAAGAAGTCACCAAACCCTAGCTCCAAGAAGATGAACATCGATCGAAGGCTAAGAAGGAGTTGGTGACCTTGAATCAAGCTCTTGGCTTGAATGGCTCACAATCAATGAGAATTTCTCTTGAGGAATAAGAGTGAGGAGAGATTCTTGAGAAGTGAGTGAGCTTGGAAATAGGAAATAAATTCTCTCTCTTTAATCCTCAAAGTCTCAATAATATCAGCATTGAATCCCTGGTTGGAAGCACACAACCTTATATAGGGAAGAGACAAAACAGTCACAAAATTCGTGGCATTAAATGCCCCAACGGCTCTATTCTGAAACAGTTTAATCGGTCTAAGAAGGATCACTGACCGATAAGTTTCTCAACTAGTCGGTCGGTGATTCTTCTTGGACCGACTAAGAGGCAGACAGCCAGTAAGGAAAGTTCAGGAGATATGGAACTAGTCGGTCTAAGAAGACTTGCCAACCGACTAGTTTGTCAACTAGTCGGTCGGTGAGTGTTCTTTGGCCAACTAAGTAGATGAAATCCAATAAGCTGAACACAAGAGAACTAGTCGGTCTAAGAACAAATTCCAACCGACTAGTTTCACAACTAGTCGGTCGACAGTTGTTCTTTGACCGACTAACGATAAACAGTAGCTCAGGCTGTGAAAATGAAGGCATAACTAGTCGGTCTAAGAAGGATTCCAAACCGACTAGTTTGACAACTAGTCGGTCGGTGTATCTTCTTGGACCGACTAATTGGTCAACAGTGAATGAGCTGAATTAGAGTATGATATCTAGTTGGTTCAAGAAGGATTGCCGACCGACTAGATTGCCATCTAGTCGGTTGGTTCTTCTTCTTGAACCAACTAAGATGCATATGAAGCCGAGGAAAGAAGCGATAAGCTTCGGGAAAGATTCTAAAGGCTTCTATGACAATCCTAGCTCTAAGATATGAGCGACATGAAGATTATAATGTAAGTCCTACTCAAGACTTAACATTCTATGAAAAGAAGCTAGAAGACTATAAAATAAACTTGACGAACCGTCTTCAAAGCTTCAATTCGAATCTCTTGACTTCAATAATGCTCCTAGAGCTTCAACGAAGCTTCAGGCACACGATCACGTGCTTTGAGAAGTCTTGAGACGTCGTTTTTGATGTACGAAGTAATTTGGCGACGATCTCTATAACTGCGCTCACAAGGAGTTAGTCCACAATATTTATGTTTGTTCATCATCAAAACCAAATCCGGGGAATCATACTCAACATAACCAATATGAATACTATATAAAGGATGTTAGGGGCTTCCTAGATCTCAATCTTCTCCAAACCTGTTTCTCATTCACAACACGTTATCAGCACGATCACGCTCGATGGAAGAAGCGACGGCTCGTGAGAGGAAGGCGCCCGGCGGAAGTGCCGTCAATTTTTTTTCGTGACACAAAGCTTCGCGAGACGATGCAAAGTTTCTTTTCGGGCATCCCTCATCAAACTTCGCTAGATCTGGTGGATATATTT
Source organism: Scilla litardierei (assembly GCA_030789695.1). Classification (NCBI taxonomy): domain Eukaryota; kingdom Viridiplantae; phylum Streptophyta; class Magnoliopsida; order Asparagales; family Asparagaceae; genus Scilla; species Scilla litardierei. The sequence continues at coordinate 119,548,209 of CM061140.1, forward strand.
AGTGGGTAAGCCTAAACGTTTTTCTAGATCTGATAACATATTAAAAGTTCAATTTTTTATGTGATCTAGAATAAAATAGATGATTTTTTATGCATGGATCTAACTTATTAGTTAAAAAACTTAATTGTTTATATGCAAAACTGATTAAAAATTTAATTTTTATGTAATCTATCGGGTATTTGGTGGATTTTATTAGATCATTTTGTGCAAAATCTTGTTCAAGATGTCCCATAATTTAAAAATCAAAATCTGATAAACCCATGAACGGCCTAAAGCTCCTTCAGGGGGAGTGTTACGAATGGGGGAGACTTATAGTCTCCCTCCTCATTTATCCACCATTACACCCCACTACATAGTAGTGGGGTGGACCTTTCATATCCTTGAGACCATTGGTCTCCCCTCTTTATGCATGATGGTATAATATAATGGGACTATGGCTATGGCTATACCGGTCTTCCCTCTTTATATAATGGCCCTAGTGCCAGATACGGTAGTGTCTGTATGTTTGTGTGGTACACAGTTTGTATACGCATGTATACTTGTGTAATGTATATTGTACATATGTAGTGTGTGCAGTAATGCCCTCTATTTGTATGCTATGGGTGAATGTAGGCCTATGTGAATGTATTACTGTATGCCTATGGTTGCTTGAATGATGGAGTTATATATACACACACACAATCGGTTGCTTGTTTGTGTAGTAGTGTGTAAAGTAAGTGATGTAGTGTACATAACACTATATTGTGTATTGCTAGTATATTATGTTTAATGTATTATTTGTTCTCTTGTATGTGGTGTGAAATGTACTGATCTTGGTTTCTGTATTATTATTAGTTATTATTATTATTATTATTGCTGTTAATATTATTTTTGTTGGTGTTGTTAGTATTAGTAGTGGTATTAGTAGTGATTTTTTTGTATGTGTAATATCCTTAGCATTATTATTATGCATATGATGATTAGTGATCATAAGTGATTAGTAGTGTTAGTATTCTATTATCTTATTATTAAGAATGGTATTTTTCTAAGTAATATATGTTGTGTGTGTATGTTTAACTAGGTATCATTTAAGGGATGTGTATGTGTACTCATGTATGTATGGTAACATGTTAATGTATGTGTATATTGGATGTACATGTATGCATGAATCAGTATGAGGGACAAGTGTGAATAAGGGTTCTATGGCATAGGTTGTAAATTTTTAGAAGGTGAAGGGTAGATGATGGAGGGTATTTGAGTAATTTTATGTTATGAATGGTTATCCTTAGAAAACTCTTGAGAATTAGATAATTCTCACTCCTTTATTTCTTTAGCTTTCTTTTCTCTCTCTCTTTTTCTTTGTTCTTGCCGTGAGCCTCATTTCTCCCCCTTGCCGTGAGCACACATTCCCACCTCTTATTTTCTCTTAATTTCTTTCCAAGTTTGCATTCTAATTAAGAGAGGGTGAATTCCAAGTTTGCATGGCAATTAAGGGAGGATGAAGAAAAGGAAAGAAGGATTTAATGGGAGGATTTAAAAGCAATGAAGACTTCATTCTTATTTGGTAGGATTTCCAACTACTTGTAGTAAGTTGCTCTTGTGTTATTTTGGTAACTCTTGCATGATAAAAATGTCATCTTTATTTCATGATAAGGAGTTTCATGCCATGGTGGTAGGTGTTAGTCAATATTGCATTATCTTATGATATGTTGTCATGATAGTTGCTAATGAAAATTGTTGTTGTTATTTTTTATTGTTGTAAATGGATTTGTCATTATGCCATTTTGTGTAAGGTTGTAAAGATGTTGTCTTTACTACTTAATTGTTGTTGTTAGTTGTTGTTGATGCTAATAGAGTTGAAATTGATATTAAAGGTTTCATTTTGTGGCCAGAATGATCATGCATGACAAGTGTTTGTAAAAATGCCTCTATGGGGTTTCTCCATTAAAGTTAGCCTCATTCCTATGCCTTGTGACTAAGTTGCCAATTTTGATGTTAATTTGCTATATCACCAAGCCAGTGGTTCTAATTGGTTGTTGTAGTAACATGCCAAAATGGGGTGCCAAAGTTGTTAATTAGTTGCATTTAATTGGGCACACTCGATGAGATTGCATTCTTAAAAGAAGATAGTGACAACTTTGGTGTAGCTTAATTAAAGTTAGTGGCTTTTCATCCCCCCTAAAATTAGTAGTTTTCAAGGTGGGCCAATTGGGTATCCACCCACATGAGTAACCTTTATGAATACTATATAAACGAGGCTAGGGGTTTCCTAGCCTCAACCTTCTCCAAACTTGTTTCTCGTTAACAACACGTTATCAGCACGATCACGCTCGATGGAAGAAGCGACGGCTCGTGAGAGGAAGGCGCCCGGTGGAAGCTCCGTCAAATTTTTTCGCGACGCAGAGTTTCGTGAGACGACACGGATTCTTCGGGCATCCTTCATCAAACGTCGCTAGATCTGGAGGACGGATCTAGTGGGTAAGCCTAAAAAATTTTCTAGATCTAATACATATTTTTATGTGATCTAGATATCAAAATTATAATTGTTTATGCATGGATCTAAATTTTTAGATCAAAAACTTGATTGTTTATATGCGAAATCAACGTTTTTACATTAAAAATCTAATTTTTATTAGATATAACGTCGATTTAGAGTCTAAAAATTGCTTTTTAAAGATAAAAATTTGTTTTTAATAGATTAACAAAAAAGAAGGATTTTTTTCTCTTGCTCTAGCCGCCGGGCCGCCGCCTCTGGCAGCGGCCTCCGGCAGCCGCCCCCTGAGGGGGCGCTGCCGCCGACAGGCCCCTCCTGAAGGGGGGCCGCCCCCTGAGGGGGGGGGGGGGCGCTGCCGCCGGCAGGCCCCCCTGAAGGGGGGCGCCGGCAGCCCCGCTGAAAGGGGGGCACCGGTAGCCACCCCTGAAAGGGGGCTGCCCTCCTGAAGGGGGCACCGGTAGCGCCGGCAGCGCAGGCAGGCCGCCCCCTTAAGGGGGACGCCACCGCCTGCAGCGACGCGCCGCTGCCTACGGGCGGCGGCCGCCATCTCTCCTCCTCTCCCGCATTGAAACCCTAGGGAAACCCTAGGGCTTGGGGAGATTGGCCTTTTTAGGCCCAATAATGAAAAATAAATGGATATTTAAATTAAATTTTAATTCCAGCCCATTGGGTTTCTACCCAAAGTGGGCCCAGAATTGATCTTTAATTTATTTTTCTATTAAAATTTCATTATAATTCCCGAAAAATTCTGGATAAATCCAGAAAAATCAGGGAAAATCAGGGGAAGGGGATTTAAGCATTAATAACCCCTTTTGGGGTATTGCAGGCAAGTTATAAATATGTTCATAAAAGGGCTACTCAGCTATTGATTAAAGATTTTCTTCTTTTGTCTTTTTCTGATTAATTATCTGCGTAAATCATCACTGCATTTTGTTGGATTATTTGATTAGTATTAAAAGAAAAGTTTTCTTTGGATGGCAAACAACACTAGAAGGGGGGTTGAATAGTGTTGTGCAAATAGTAAACTTTTACGATTGTTAATAAACGTCATTCTAATGTTGCCTAAGAAACCAAATAGAGCGATCTACGCTTGGTTCTTAATCAACAAAATAATCTAAAAAATCATAGAGCAATTTCACAGCAGGTAGTCGACTCCCTATGAACAGTAGTCGACTCCCAGAGTATTTATAAGCACAGTTAAGATAGATAAGATTACAAGTAATACAAATATTATATCTTTATTCACAGCGGATAAAAGTAAGTTAATCTTTGCAATAGATGAACAACAATTAGCAAATAATAAAGTAAGAGAAAAGATAAACAAACACAGATAAACAATCGCAGACACAAGGATTTTTATCCTGGTTCCCCACCAATTTTGGGTACGTCCAGTCCCCGACCAATCCGGTACGAGATTTTCCACTATCTGCCTTGGCAAATACAAGTACCTAACTCCACTCGTTAGGATTTCCAACGACCTAGTCTTGACCAGGATTTCCGACTGGTAACACCTAGACTTGTCTAGTGTTCCAACAACAACACAATAAAATTGATATCCAATCCACCACAATAAATTGGTGGAGATTGATTTTACACCCAGATTCTATAGCCAAATAATAATAGACAAAATTGCGTGTAATGTCTTGATAGAATAAGATTCTAGATCACACAAAGATACGAATGAATTCTTTGTGATCTAGATATAATGTTTTTCAAAAATCCTTTAAACAAAAAAATCAAGAGAAAAGTAATACGGATTTGAAAAACAGTTAGCCAATAAAACGAGATTATGATCTTCAGAAAATAATAACAGAATTTGCAAGATCACATATAAAACAGAATTGGCTAAAGAGAGAATGAGAGCTTAGAACTTTAGAGCGTTTGCACGGGAGAATTTGAATTCAATAGTTGTTGTTATTTTTCTCAATGAAAATGGTCCTCTATTTATAGGAGAAATCTGAGAATTCGAAATTCAAATTACTTTGACTTTTGTTCCAAAAATCATGGGAGAAAATCGCTCAACGATATTTCAAAATTCAAGTCAAAAGGTCAAACTTCGACAGCTGGTAGTCGACTCACTAGGAGTGGTAGTCGACTCCCAGTGTGTTTCAGGAAATCTTGATTCTCAGCTGGTAGTCGACTCCCTACCTTTGGTAGTCGACTCCCAGAGGAGTTTTTCATGCGACACAGCTAGTCAAACAAGTAGCTAACTCCAGTGTGTGTGGAGTTTCACTACGGAATTTATAAAATGACTAGAAAAAGCTCTCAAAATCTTTTTTGAAGATGATTTAAAAGATATTCAAAAAATTTAAAAATCGTTTTTGTGTGTGTGATTGTCTATATGATTTGGCTTTAACAATACCCTAAAAAGACACAACCCACTCACTATAGACTAGGACACGTCTTCGGAAGCTTGATCAATTTGATGGAGTAGATGTGAGCTTCACTTGAGCTTCTTGTTCTATTTGAGCTTCATCATTTGATCTTAGCCACGTTCGTCCTTGTCTTTGACCGTAGATTGCGCTTCTTTGAGTATGAGTAAAGCTTTTCATTTGTCGCATATCATGTACACTTAATTGTAGTGTAGTTAGTACACTAAGCTTCATTTGGTGTGCTCATCATCAAAATCACTTGGGGTGGAATTCAATTTCCATCACTCTCCCCCTTTTGATGATGACACCCAAATGAAAAAATGAAGTAAGTTGAAATTTGAAAATACATGAAAGTATACTTACTCCCCCTGCTTTGATGCGGTTCTCTCCCTGCATCGAAGCCGTTAGCAAAACAATACAATACATATGATTTCATTTTTGCATTTCATATTTTTCTCCCCATTGTCATTAACAAAAAAAAATGATTCAACGACATATTAATCATAATATGATTAGGAGGGGAATTTAATTTCCTATTCCTGCAAGAGAGATGTTAGTTATAAGAGCAACTTATATATTGCATAATGGATAAGTTCATAGTAGCAAGCATCACACGATTAAAGGTATTACAGACCATAAGTTTTAAAGACATAGTTTTTGAGAACCATTGTTTGAAAACCATTGTTTTTAAGAAAAGCTAAGGATGACCGCCGTTCTTCTTCAGTTCCTTGATCTCATCAAGGATCATGACAAGCGTGTCCTCCGTCATTTTGTTGCTTTTCACGACGAGCTCCTTAAGGTCGTCCACCTTTTTGTTAAGGTCTTCAAAGCCTTTCTCTTGTGATATCTTCAATTTCCCAATTTTCTTCAGAAGCATCTCTTGAAGTTCAAGAATATACGCCGGTGCTTCTTCTTCTTCGCTTCCTTTTTCTTCTTCTCCTTGTTCTTCCTCCTCAGAATCTGAAACAACAATTTTCTTACCTCTCCTGGAGGATGATGATCCTCCTTCAGCTGCAAGTTTTTCTTTGGGAATGTTCTCATCAAGATCATGATGTAGATTCATTCTTCCAAGTGCATGAACATCAAAAACTCGAGCCGGTTCTAGAATTGAGGTTTCATGATCCAAAGGCACATTATAGCTAATAAACAAGATTGTGAGATAGTGTCCATGAGCTAGGGTGGATGAGGGTCTATCAAAAGAAGCTGAAGTAAGAATAGAATCCATGATGACTTTGGCCTAATTGATGCGGAAGTAAGATGGTAAAGAAAGAGGGCCTTAGGATCAAGGGATGGATGGTTAGGATAGAGTTTTAGCTTATTGGGTATAAGTTGCCTTTGTGGATATGAACCCATTAACTCTATAGAACCCAATAGGATTTAGTCAAAAAAAAAACACACCCAGAAATCTGCAAAAGCGCTGGTAGTCGACTCCCTCATATAGGTAGTCGACTCCCTACTGGGTTGAGTCGTTTTCTCATCCCGAGGGGGTTTTGATCCAGGTTCGAGTGCGTTTTCTGAACACGAAATGTTTTAAGAGTAAAACGTAATCATTTAAAATTCATATAAAGAAAAAAATATTAACTTATTTAAATAAATTTAAGCATGTATATTTTGCAAAGTAAAATGATTAAGTTGTAAAAGAGCGCTTTTGGTTCTGATCCAGTTATCGATCGTTTGGATCTTGATTTCTCCTCTTTGTTTCTTTAGAGTACCTGAAAAAAATAAACGTTTATGGTACTCTTTTGCTTTTGAGTCCGAGGAGTTAGTCTTTAGGAAGCCAAACCCAGTATGGTTTAGTTCCTTCATGAACAACATATTTATAATTTTTGTTTAAAT